>JAQPPZ010001785.1:0-115962 GCA_028583015.1 Wollemia nobilis
TTAGCAATCGGTTTTATTTCACGGACTTACACACCAGAGACAAACACGTGCATTTTCTTTTGATTTTTATTCAACAAAAACTATATTAGATGTATAGGCTGTCGTATGTGTTGGTCATAATTTCTCTGACAAGTATGTCTTCTTTGATTTTCTCTTATTATGTAAGAGTTGGAAGTAGTGTTTTGTGGGGGTTTAATGTAAACTAAATTCCATGCATCAGGAGGAAACTGGACTCGTATGACATCATTTTTATAACTAGGAGTATGACATTAACAAAAATTTGTCAAATTTTTTAGGATCAATTAAGGTCTACTCGAATAACTCAATTGGAATATTTTCCAAAACGGAATCACCATTAGGTTATTGTATGAAATCTTTAGTAGTATTTTTTTCTTAAGCTTGTGCAGAGTCCGAGTAACAGCTCGACTGCAAGGTTTTATTTTTTCCTAGAATCGGCAACAGTCAAGGGGAGTACTCGACATTTTCCACACAAATAATTAATAATACTTCAACTTTTCCTAAGTAGATAGGAAATAAATGAGGTTTGGATGCTAACACTATATATTTTAGCTTGTTGAGTTAGATAAAGTTAACAGAACTTGATTTGACTTTTGACATCCTCCAAGGCATTTTTGACTCTAACTCCCTTCAAGGCATTTTTGACTCTAAGTCCCTTCAAGGCATTGAATTGGGGCAGTTTACAGGCAAACACTCAATCACTAGCATCTAATGGGTCCCCTTCTAATTAAACACTCAGCTGCTACCATCTAGTCTATCCCTTTCAAGGTAAGTCATGGTTTGAACCAATAAAAATAACATTTAAATTTTTGTTTGACATAATTTGTTCTTTTTAACTATTTTGTGGGGACACCCTAGTGCTATGTCATTAGACTATAATCTAGACTATCAAAGAAGAAGGTCCTATTGTATCCATAGCAAGTGTGGCCCTCGTGATGTCATGTGTTGTACTTCATATTACTTTAGTATATTCATAATAAATATATTGTATTAATTATTATTTTTTATTATATTAGAGGAATCGCTAACTGGTTACACTTTTCTGTGTGTGGATTCAAATTGTGTTCCTTACCTCTAGATTTTTAATTATAATTATAATTAGCATTCAAACATATTTGAAACTTCATGCAACTTATTGTATATGGATAGATAGGCATTAACATGAACAAAATTTCAATCATGGAATATGCCACTAGACTTACATCATCACATTAGAAATTATAGTAATTTTATTTGCTATTTATGGTTAAATTCAAATCTATCAATTATCCTTCATATTTAATACATTGAATAATGAAGATTTTTAGTAAATAATAAAATAGTTTAGTATCTTGGAGTATGTTAAAATATTAAAAACAACATTTTAATGAAATGTTTAGTATATATCATGTCTACCATAGATTTTGATATGTTTATAAATGGATTATAAGGTTCACCAAGTTTTAGACATTTATAAATGATATCATCTAATTCCTTTGATTATGAAAATTTTAAAAACTAACATCAATAAATTTATCTCTACCCACAACAAATAATTTATTATTGAATATTATAGGTAAAATTTTCCAAGGTATTTTTCATACACACAATTCTAAGATTCATTTTTGTAGAGAACACAATCTCAAGTCTCTCTATAGGTAGTGGGAAAATTATTGTCATTGTTGAACTTCCACTTGCTATTTCCTACCCCAAAGATAGGTTTACCATATATTACACAAGGAAATCCATAGATTGATCTTGATCTTCCATCATTAACAAAAATGGTCACTGTTGTTTATTGTTTCTCATGTTCTTGACAAACCAAAGCATTCTAGGTAGATACAACTACATAAAGTTAGGATTATACTACCTGCATATGTTTTCTTGTTGTAAAAAGACCAAGGTTTCTTATCGTGTTGTATGACGAGGAATAAATCATGTGCATATATTAAAAATAATATTTCCTTGGTAAATTTACCAATATCTTGATGCCAAAAAATACAAATAGGAATCCCTCTCTTCTATTTTTGACATTGTGAATTTGTTTAATCAATAGTCAATAGTCAATTAAAGATTCTCATCTAGTATGAATCAAGTTGGAAGTCACAATATTTTCCAAAAGCATCCTAAACCATCAATTCACTATAATCATATGTTTAAAAATGAAAAATAGTGAAATATAAAAGCATATAGATGAAAAATAAGGAAAGAGATAAACATGATTTGAGAGAAGGAATGAGAGGTGGATACCTATGGGTATCCTCAATACATTTTCAAATATCACTCTATGATTCAAATGATCAATCATTGACATATTTATAGTGATACTAAAAAATCCTAATGAGCAGTTAACCTCAAGATAACACTAACTTGAATTTGAGGTTAACTTACAATAATAAAAAAATAATAAATAACACCTTTCGGTCAATTTTATTCATAAAAGTGGATTAACTAATATAACTAAGGGTGAATACATGAGGGTTCCATTGGGTTTACATGAATATTCCCATATGGTTACATATAGATACCCATAGGCTTACATAGAAGAATCCTCATAGGCTTGAATAAAATGTTTATCACAAGCTTACATATAAAAGACCCATAATATTACAACAAGATGCTTTAAGGCTTACATAGAACTTATCCTTAGGCTACATCAAGAGAACACATAGGTACTTCATCAGTCTTGACCTTAGCCTCATAAAATTATATTCCAAATATTTTAATGTCACCCATAATTTTAGCTAAGGATTCAAGGAGAGAAGACAATATAGATTATACAACTCTGATAAATAATTAATGCTCATATAGTCCAATCAATCATGTTATCTTCTCTTTGACAAAGGTATATAATTGGATCAACCTATCCCAAACATGAAGTCGTAACTCCACCTCCTAGATCAAGATGTTGATATTCCCACAAGAAGATCTTCAACATGCACCTAGTTATCACAATATATCCTCCAATATCAAGATAAGACAGTTGAATCATGAAGCAATAGGAAAATCTCAAAATAATCAACTCCAATGGCTAGAAAGGACCTATAGAGAAATACATACCTTGTTTTGATCATATAAAATCTACTCCTCTAGTAGCTCAAAAGTTTACCAATCACCAAACTAAAGGGTTTTTGGATTTAGAGTAAATGAGAAAAGATAAGGATAAGCAAGGAAATTTTAAAATCTCTCAAAAATAGTATAGCTAACCAACTGCTACACCAAAAATATCAATCTGTGTTAGATGTTTGGTGCTTTGTGAAGATGTCAAACCTGCTATGATCAAAGAAATGAAAGAAAATGAGATTTTAACCTATGACCTTGAAAAATAAGGCTTTAAAATCATATATGATTTTTGTGCAAGAAAAAATACCAACTAGATCCATTTTGCACAAAATAAATTCCACATAAAATAACAATAGTTCGTTGAAATAATGTCACCAATCTCTAGAGCTTGTAAACTTGTGTAGTTTGAAAAAAAATCCCAAAACACTTTTGTATGCAAATATTATGGCCTTCACAATTTTTGTCATATTGGAGCTAAAAATTAACCAAAACATAAATTATATACCTTAGAGAAAAGTTTAACCAATGAGAGGATACCACTTGTCACCTACATGTGCCACCTTTGCTAATACCACTTACTAACAGGACAACCAACTAGGGTGACAAACAAAAAATATATCTATGACACTTGACAAATGTAAATTAGTTGAATTTACATATCTATATGAAAATAAAGAGTAATACCCAATATTTGGGGTAAACAAACAACTAGATTTGAACCCAAGGTGTTGTTCTCACAATACAAGATCCCAACCACTATGCCACTCATGCAAATGTAATAGAAGAAAAGAATTTTTAGTTTGAAATGCACCACAATATTTTACACAAACAAAAAAATACAACTTCAGTCAAATATGGGAATTATTTTCTTTAATAATAAAACCTTACCACTATACTAGCTAGACAAAAAAAAAACTCAAAAAGGAAGGTTGTTTTTGCTTAAAGTAACACCAAGGCTCAAGAATCATCCACAGATAAAATAACATTCAATGTGACTTAATATCAAAATATCCCAATTATGATCCAATGGAGTTACCATTACTCCATATCATTACCTTGAATAAAAACCACATCACTTTTTAATAAACACTAGAAAAGCTCAAAAAAATTGCATGAAAAAAATTATCCTTTCTAGGAGTTCATAATAGGATCTATGATGCACTACCACTTCATTATCACCTATCGATGAGGTCTATAAAATAACAAAAGAATTTAACTATTACTTATGGAATCATTATTTTTCCATATTTTTTACCAGAAACCTATATATGCCTTTGCGCCCTTTCCCACATATGAAGCAGAACAGTTATAACACACAGAAAAATTCACAAAAATTTCATTAACAGAGGTCTCAAATTCGGAAATACAGCAGTTATCAAATGGCCAACCCCCGTTACAATGCATGAGCCGTTTCTTATAGCGGACCCGATCCCTTTTCGACATCATTACACAGAATGCGAAGTTGCTTCTAACCGCCCACACGAATGTTCTGTCGCCGCCTGCAAAATGCTGCCAGGTGTCTCCAATCAGCATGGCATGTAGTGGCGGAGTGTTCTGCAGCCGCCTGTCCATCCACCCTCTGAATCATCATTCCTAGGAGTGCTCCGAAGACACCTGCGTTGCTGCCACGTGCCCTTCTGCAACGACCTCTACAGCCGCCTGTCCGAGTGGAGTCATGAACGGCCTATCGTTTTCTTTCCTTCGGGCCGCGAAAACGTGACATGTCACGAAATCGCGACGCCTCCGCCTTCCGCACTCGCTTTCTGCCTTCGGGCCGTGAAACCGTGACATGTCACGATTTCGCGACGTCCTTGCCCTTCGCACTCGGCTTCTGCCATCGGGTCACGATTTCGCGATAGTTGCTCCATTCGGCTCTTCTTTTCAAAAAGTGTCATGATTTCGTGACCACTTTGCGCCTTTGAGCCCTTGCTCTGAAAGTGTCATGATTTCGCGACCACTTTGCGCCTTTGAACCCTTGGTCTGAAAGTGTCACGATTTCGCGACCACTTTGCGCCTTTGAGCCTGTGGTCCGAAAGTGTCACGATTTCGTGACCACTTTGCGCCTTTGAGCCTTCGCTCCGAAAGTGTCACGATTTCGTGACCACTTTGCGCCTTTGAGCCTTCGCTCCGAAAGTGTCACGATTTCGTGACCACTTTGCGCCTTTGAGCCTTTGGTCCGAAAGTGTCACGATTTCGTGACCACTTTGCGCCTTTGAGCCTTTGCTCGAAAGTGTCACGATTTCGTGACCACTTTGCGCCTTGAGCCTTCGCTCCGAAAGTGTCACGATTTCGTGACCACTTTGCGCCTTGGCTCCTTTGCTTCGAAAGTGTCACGATTTCGTGACCATTTTGCGCCTTGGCTCCTTTGCTTCGAAAATGTCATGATTTCGCGACCATTTTGCGCCTTGGCTCCTTTGCTTCGAAAATGTCATGATTTCGTGACCATTTTGCGCCTTGGCTCCTTTGCTTCGAAAATGTCACGATTTCGTGACCATTTTGCGCCTTGGCTCCTTTGCTTCGAAAATGTCACGATTTCATGACCATTTTGTGCCTTGGCTCCTTTGCTTCGAAAATGTCACGATTTCGCGACCATTTTGCGCCTTGGCCCCTTTTCTCAAAAAGCGTCGCGATATCGCGACAGTTTGGCCCCTTGGCGCCTTTTCGCAAAAAGTGTCGCGATATCGTGACAGCCTTGGTACTTAGAGAAAAAAATATTTTTGGGTGATGCAAGATTGCTCTTCCACCTCCGGATGCTCCTGCATCAGACACCCGGGGTGAATTGAGAAGTGACCTTCACTTTTGATCTGTTTGAGGTAGACCCAGGCGGTCAACCTCTGCCTTCGACAACCAAGTCGCATCTTCTATGGGCCTGCCCTTCCACTTGATCAAATACTCAGAATAACACCTGTTTCGAGTACTTCGGCCCTCACGCGTATCAAGGACTTCTTCTATCTCGTCTGCGACTGGAGTGACCGTGGGAATGCTCCACAAATCCAGGCTTGGTGTTGCACTGCTATCTCCTTCATGAAACTCGACCAAATCTGAGATGTTAAAAATCGGTGAGATGTTAAGCTCACTCGGCAACTCCACCTCATATGCATTACCCGAATCCCGTTTCCCAATGATCCTGCATGGCCCAAATTTCTTCATCTTCAACTTGTTATAGGTCTTGGCAGGAAACCTCTCTTTTCTTAGATGGACCATGACGGAATCTCCTACTTCAAACTCCTTAGCCCGAGCGCTTCTGGTCTGCCCTGGCCTTATATTGAGTATTCATCTTAGCAATGTGCCTTGTCACCTCCTCATGCACTCCCTTCAGGTGTTCAGCAAAGTCTTCAGCCTCAACACTGCATTTTTCTCTTGTATCCATCCTTCTCAACTCTGAAGCGTTTCTTGGGCTGCTCCCATAGATTATCTGGAATGGCGATTTATTGGTACTTCTGTTGATAGAGCTGTTGTAAGCGAATTCTGCCTGTGGCAAAACTAAATCCCATCCCTTGGGCTTGTCTCCGACCAAGCATCTCAGTAGATTGCCCAAGCTCCTATTTACCACCTCTGTTTGGCCATCTGTTTGGGGGTGGTATGCAGAACTAAATTTTAAATCCGTCTTCAGTTTCTTCCACAGGGTTCTCCAGAAATACCCTACAAACTTGGTATCCCTGTCCGACACAATGCTCCTTGGCAGCCCATGAAGGCGTACCACTTCCTTGAAGAATAAACCAGCCACATGGACCGCATCGCTAGTCTTCTGGCAGGGAATAAAATGAGCCATTTTTGAAAACCTGTCCACTACCACAAATATGGAGTCGTGTCCCCTCTGCGTCCTAGGTAAACCAAGAACAAAATCCATGCTAATATCCTCCCATGGCCTTTCGGGTACAGGTAGTGGTTGATATAAACCAGTAGGCTGCCTCACACCTTTTGCCATCTGGCATATCCTACAACTTTGCACGAATTTTGCCACATCTTGTTGCAATTGCGGCTAGTAGTAGTTTTCACTAACAAGGGAGATGGTCTTGTCTCGACCAAAGTGTCCAGCTAAACCTCCACTGTGCTTTTCCTTGATGAGATTCTCCCTCATTGAGCTCCTCGAAATGCATAATTGGTTCCCCCTGAACAGCATTCCATCTTGAATCAAAAAATTTAACCACTTAGTCCTGTCCAATGTAACAGGCATAGTGCAGGCTTTCCAAGCTTCTACGAAGTCGGGGTCTGCAGGGTATAAACCCTTGAGCTCAGCAAACCCTACAACCTCCACCTTCATCTCCATCAATAGACATTGCCTCCTACTCAAGGCATCCGCAACTCTATTGGACCTCCCACTCCGGTGCTTCACACAAAGGTGTAGCTCTGCAGGAACTCAACCCATTTCAGGTGCCTCTGATTTAATTTCCCTTGACTGTTAATATACTGCAGTGCCTGATGATCAGTATACAGAACAAACTCCTTTGGCAACAAATAATGCCTCCATTTCTTCAGAGCCTGAACTATGGCATAGAACTCCTGATCATATACCGAATACTTCTTTCTGGCATCATTGAGCTTCTCGCTAAAATAAGCAACAGGCTTACCCTCTTGGCTCAATACGGCCCCTATGGCACTACCACTCGCATCACAGTCTACCTGAAACACCTTGTTAAAATCTGGAAGTGCTAAGATAGGTTGCTCTGTGACCTTCTTCTTCAGCATAGCAAAGCTTTTGTCTGCTCCAGCTGTCCACTTGAATTCCTTCTTGTTCCCCCTCATTGTCTCCGTAAGGGATGCGCAAATACTGCTGAAGTTTCTAATGAACTTTCTGTAGAAACTGGCCAGACCGTGAAACGATCTCACCTCAGTCACACTTCTTGGAGCAGGCCATTCTATGATAGCCCTCACCTTTTCGGGGTCCATTTTGAGACCATCTACTGAGATAACAAATCCCAGGTATACTAGCTCCCTCTTCACGAAGTTACACTTCTTCGGATTTATCGACAGCTGCTCCTCCCGCAATTTCTCAAAAACCCTCCTGATGTGCATCAGGTGTTCCTCCAGGGTTCTGCTAAAAATCAAGATATCATCCAAGTAGACAATAACAAATTTGCCTAGAAATTCCTTTAGGACTTCATTCATTAACCGCATGAAGGTACTCGGTGCATTGGTTAGCCCAAATGGCATGACCAACCACTCATACAGCCCCTCTCTGGTTTTAAAGGTTGTCTTCCACTCATCCCCTTCTCTAATGCGGATCTGATGGTAACCACTTTTCAGGTCAATCTTCGTGAAGTACTCAGCTCCACTCAAACAGTCCATGATATCATCCATCCTGGGCAATGGGAATCTGTATTTAATAGTGATCTTGTTAATTGCCCGAGAGTCTGTGCACATTCTCCACTCCCCATCCTTCTTGGGTGCTAGTCATCGTAGGTACTGCACATGGACTAAGACTCTCCCTAATCAACCCCTTCTTTAGCTCTTGAACCAATCGGTTTAACTCCTTAGTTTCTACAGGCGTCATTCTGTGTGCAGCCTTGTTCGGCAAGCTCGATCCAGGCACCAAATCTATGTGGTGACTGATCTTCCTAACAGGTGGTAAACCTTCAGGAACATTATCAGAAATGATATCTGGAAACTCCTCTAACAACCCCATGACTTCCACTGGAGTTTCCTTGCATTCTTCTTCCCTAACCCTAGGGATTATTGCATAGCACATATGATCTGGCTTCAGGCCATCTAAAAATCTTCTTCCATCAACTAGACAGACTCGTGCACTGCTGCATACCTTCTCATCCGCCTCCTTCAGGGGTTTCAACTTATGTCGAACTCCATTTTTTGACAAGGAATATGTATTGGCTCGACCATCATGTACAACACTTCGATCAAACTGCCATGGTCTCCCAAGCAACAAGTGACATGCATCCATAGGCAAGATGTCACATAGGACCTCATCTCGGTAAGTTCCAATGTTGAACTTCACCAGGCATTGCTCACTGACCAGCACCCGATGGTCCTTTTGTAACCATGCAATCCGATAAGGGTGCGGGTGTTTTCTTCTCTCCAGCTGCAACTTAGCAACCATCTCCTCAGAGACCAAGTTGTCAGTGCTTCCATTATCGATGATGATGTTATAGACCTTGCCTGCGCACTTGCATCTTGTTCGAAATAGGTTGTTCCTCTGGTCTGCCTTCTTTTCTTCATTCAACAAGACTCTTCTGATGATCATCGCTTCCCCTCATTCTGCCTCCTCAGAGTGCTCAGATTCGACACCTTCGTCTGCTATAGCAGCTCGGGCCTGACCCTCAGGTCTTCGATTTGGCCTTTCTTGATGCTGCGGGAAGTTGTATGCCCGATGTCCTTCTTCTCCGTAGTTGAAGCAGGTTCCTCGAAAGACACCTCTTCCAAACCCTCGCCCAGGCCTACCTCTTCCCCTCGGGTAGTTGTTGTTCTGATTGCGTGGGCATTGGGTATTCTCCTCTTTCTCCTCTTTTTGGTTCTGGCTACTGCTTGCTTCACCAGTCTTCCCCAAATCTCTGTATCTTCCTCCACTGGTCCTTCCACCAGCTCTTCCACCATGATCCTTTCCTCTCTGCTTACCATCAAATCTCCTATTCAGTTTCTCCTCCACTTTTAATGCAAACTGGTATGCATCCTCAACCGTGCTCATCCTAACCAGACCCAGTTCTTCTTGAATGCTGGTTCTCAATCCATTGATGTATCGTGCGACTTTCTCCTTATTCGCCTCAGAATGGCCGGTTCTAATCGAGATCTGATAGAACTCCTCCGTATACTCCTTGACAGATTTACTTGCCTGTCTAAGACTCTGCATCTTTCTCAACAAATCCAACTCATAATCCGCGGGGATGAATTGCCTCTTCAATTTCTCCACCATCCTATCCCACCTGGTGATCTTTTCCTTTCCCCTCCTGTTCCTCTCTAGCTGTACTCCTTTCCACCAGATGCTAGCATGTCCTTTCAGCTTTGTTTTTGTGAACCTGATCCGATTTGGGTCTGAGATCTCTTCATACTCGAAATACTCCTCCATGTCGTTGATCCAATCTATCAACTCTTCGGGATTGAGATTCCCAGAATAAGTGGAGACATCAAACTTTGGCTTCTTCCCGATCTGGGATATGGCCCTATACAGCCTAGCTTCTGCTGGATCCAATGCTTCTTCCTCATCAGATGGACCCTCTTCTTCCCAAACTTCATCTTCACTGGGTTCCTCCCTTCTTGGCTCAACTCCTCTTCTGATTTCCTCCTGCAGGGCTTGAACTTGCCTCTGCAAGGCTCTAAGATCGACCTCTGCTCCCCTATTCCTCACACCACCATGGTTCCTACGTGGAGGCATCCTGCTCGCTTCCTCTCAACCCACAACCACAATCCTGGCGTGAACTGCCTCACTGTCGGCGATCGGTTCGTGCACTCAGAACCTTCTGGCTCTGATACCACTTGAAGCAGAACTGTTATAACACACAGAAAAATTCACAAAAATTTCATTAATAGAGGTCTCAAATTCAGAAATACAGCAGTTATCTCAAAATGGCCAACCCCCGTTACAATGCATGAGCTATTTCTTATAGCGGACCCGATCCCTTTTCGACATCATTACACAGAATGCGAAGTTGCTTCTAACCGCCCACATGAATGTTCTGTCACCGCCTGCAAAATGCTGCCAGGTGTCTCCAATCAGCATGGCATGTAGTGGCAGAGTGTTCTGCAACTATTTGTCCATCCACCCTCTGAATCATCATTCCTAGGAGTGCTCCGAAGACACCTGCGTTGCTGCCACGTGCCCTTCTGCAACGACCTCTACAGCCGCCTGTCCGAGTGGAGTCATGAACGACCTATCATTTTCTTTCCTTCGGGCCACGAAAATGTGACATGTCACGAAATCATGATGCCTCCGCCTTCCGCACTCGCTTTCCGCCTTCGGGCCGCGAAACCGTGACATGTCACGATTTCATGACGTCCTTGCCCTTCGCACTCGGCTTCTGCCATCGGGTCACGATTTCATGACAGTTGCTCCATTCGGCTCTTCTTTTCAAAAAGTGTCATGATTTCGTGACCACTTTGCACCTTTGAGCCCTTGCTCCGAAAGTGTCACGATTTCGTGACCACTTTGCGCCTTTGAACCCTTGGTCCGAAAGTGTCACGATTTCGCGACCACTTTGCGCCTTTGAGCCTATGGTTCGGAAGTGTCACGATTTCGCGACCACTTTGCGCCTTTGAGCCTTCGCTCCGAAAGTGTCACGATTTCGTGACCACTTTGCGCCTTTGAGCCTTTGGTCCGAAAGTGTCACGATTTCGTGACCACTTTGCGCCTTTGAGCCTTTGCTCCGAAAGTGTCGTGATTTCGTGACCACTTTGCGCCTTTGAGCCTTTGCTCCGAAAGTGTCACGATTTCGCGACCACTTTGCGCCTTTGAGCCTTTGCTTCCGAAAGTGTCACGATTTCATGACCATTTTGCGCCTTGGCTCCTTTGCTTCGAAAATGTCACGATTTCACGACCATTTTGCGCCTTGGCTCCTTTGCTTCGAAAATGTCATGATTTCATGACCATTTTGCGCCTTGGCTCCTTTGCTTCGAAAATGTCATGATTTCGCGACCATTTTGCGCCTTGGCTCCTTTGCTTCGAAAATGTCGTGATTTCGTGACCATTTTGCGCCTTGGCCCCTTTTCTCAAAAAGCGTCGCGATATCGCGACAGTTTGGCCCCTTGGCGCCTTTTCGCAAAAAGTGTCGCGATATCGCGACAGCCTTGGTACTTAGAGAAAAAAATATTTTTGGGTGATGCAAGATTGCTCTTCCACCTCCGGATGCTCCTGCATCAACATCACAATAAAATATTCTATGGAATATTACAATTTTTTTTAATTTGAATTTTGAATTTGTGAGGGAAAATACACATATTTTTTGGAGACAAATAAGGCATTAAAATGATGAAATCTCCAAAAAGGTTGAACTGAGACCCCGTTAATACTTTGTAAAGAATCCAATAAAACTGATGATCTATCTTTATTTGCAATAACTTGCCCTATAAAAATTTTTTGTTCGATTTAGTGAAGTTGGTTTATTTTTGCTCTCATACCATGATGGAATTCACAATATTTACTCGAAGCATCATGAAAGAGCATCATGAAAGATCCATTCATGGCAATCATATGCAAATAAAGAGAGTGAAACATAGAAAATTATAGACAAAAAATAAGGAAAGATATTAATGACATTATCTAAGAAAATGAATAAAGGGTGGGTGGTCATGGGTACCCCCACAATATTTTTATAGATCACACCATGATTCAAATGATCAATCATTGAGGATATTTCTAGTGATATCAAAAACCCAATAAGTAGTCATCCTCAAGCCAACATTAACTAGACTTTGAGGTTAACTTACAATCTTAAAATAATAGTAAATTACTCCTTTTAATCAAGGTTACCGATAAAGACGAATTAACCAATATCGCTAAGGGTGAACTTATGAGGGTTCCCTTAGGCTTACATGATAGGATTACACATAGATGCTTGTAGATCAACGAAGAAAACTGCTCATAGAGTTACATTAAGGTACCCAAAGGCATCTTAGTATATATTCTCTTTTTTGTCTATTTATTTCATTTCTTATTGGTTGACCACTATGTTACATCTATATATTATGATATAATTAAATCATTAATATTGGAACATGTCCCACCCTACAATAACTTAGTAATTATACATTTATCTATTGGTAAAATTTGAACTAGGTCTCCTCCTTAAAAGATGAGGAATTTAGTTGGTTAAACCTATTCTATTTTATAATATTACAACTATATATTATTATAAGTGAATAATTATAATTATTTCATTTATTATTCATTTAAATAATACAAGTAAAAAATGAATGAATAAGTTATTATTAATTAATATAATATTTTATTTATTAAATATTTAAATATTATCTTAAGTTTTCCTCGACACTTTTGCTCGTCCTAGTTAGTGCCCTTTATCCTTTTTTCTTCTGCACATATTGCATCTTGGCAAGTAGGGATGTTAACAAAATGTCCAAATAGGCATTCTATCAAAAAAACTGTTTCTTTTTTAAAAGCTTTATTTTGATTAATGATCTAAGAAGTCTTCCTCTCTTTGATATGCACTAATGCTGTCTTATCATCCCTCAGGACCGGTGCATCTTCCAAGAGTAAGAAAGCTATGTCAGGACTCAGAAGAAGTCGGCCAACTATCTGGTGGCCATCGTATGATCTTCATGTTATTTGTATTATCGATGATGTGACCTGGGTTCAATCTCACAACTAATATTTATAAGAATTATTTATTAAAAAATTATTTACTAAAAAAAATATGTCTCGCCCTGCTCGATTCTTTGCATTATTCTCCTTTTGTTGAAGTATAAGAAGTGGTTCATTTAGAGATTGCTCCTTTACATCCATCAGAGATTGATCATCAGAGAAGAAGGCGTCAATACTAACACTCAATTCACTTCGCTATTGGAGGCCATGGATCCATAAGTGTAATCAGATGGAGAATCGCAAGTGTCCCAGAATAACAACGGTTCGGCCATAGGGTTACTAGTGGTAAGTCGGTTTTCTTGAGCCGGTGCTCCATTCATGTTCATATTACATATCATACGCAGCAAGGCGGCCGTTTCGAAAGCGCCTTCGTTGGGACAGAATCCCGGAGGCAAATTTATATTAGCAAAAATGTCCATATCTGATGAGGGTATATGACAGGTACCTGTGGGATTAGTAGTAGCTGCTTTCAACACTCACTGAAGAATATTCGCAACTTAAGTTTCCATTCAGGTGCGTCTAGGTTTTCTCATCAGTTGCAACAACCCTAGTTTTTTGCCGTTATATCCACTTAAGTTTGAGCCGTGTATTCCAGTAGTTCTTGGTGTCGTTGTCTGTTCTTCCATTGGTAAATGAGATGCAATTACCGACCATCTGCAACACATAATTTTTTGAAATCAAATCAAATCTTTGTACATTTTTTAGAGGTTGCAGATGATATTATCCTCATATTCAGAGAAGGGCCCATGTCTGATGCCAGGCCTCAGATAATTCAACCACCCCATCCTGTAACTTTTTCCACACCGTTGCAGACCTGCACTTCGATAAATGACAGCCCCGCAGATCATCTCATTAAACCAGTTGTTATGATTTTGGTATCCCACAGGAAGAAGGGAAAGTAAATACACAAGATGATGTACATGAATATATAGATTTGGACATACATACCAGCCCCTTTAGGGAGATACATCCAATCCCCGTGACTGCCGTGTTGTTGGATGAAGGTCTTGAGCGAGCCGATCGTCTTCTTCTTTGGTCCAGTGCCCTCTTTTCACTTTTTCTTTGTCGCAGCAGGGCTTTTTCCCCATGATTTGTTGGCAATGACTAAAAGATATCTTGTTCCCTTCCAATGAAAACTTGACCGACAAAAAGGATTCTCCCACAGATCTACCTGCGAGTACTTAATTGTGTTAGCCCGCCGAAAGGGTGGTATCCCCCATTAGAACAAGTCCTTACGGGCTTATCCCCTTCCCAGGAAGAAAGTAGTCAAAAGCACAAAACAGCCAATCACAGGCCTTCGCAAATCACGATGGCACGCGGGAAGATGAGCGTTGGTGACTCCATCCATAATTTAGGGTTATGTAGCGTAGGCATCTGTTTGATTTCTGACTTGGTTTGTGCATCCATAATTTAGGGTTATGTAGCGTAGGCATCTGTTTGATTTCTGACTTGGTTTGTGCTAGAGTGAAATTTAACGTCGGAGATGAATGAACGTCACAAATTACCATGGCAAAATATTCGTAATTTTCTTAACATCAAGAAGTTTCGTAGAGGGTTTGTAGGCCATGTTAGAGATTTAGATTTTTTCTAGAACATGACAAAACTTTAGAAGACTGAGATTGAAAAAGTATGGGCAATTTAAATTAGAGAATATGTGATAAATGCTATTAAAAAATGGCATGGATCAATGGAAGCCATGAATATTGTAATAGTTTAGTCTTGTTAGAATTTGTTTCTTTTGGTTAAAGATGAAAGAGGAGATGATATCTTGACATTAGTCATCATGAGCGATGCAAAAGTGAAATGTAGGAGGTTGATGAAATCAAAAACATGGAATATGCTCACATTCTTGGTTGATAGATGATTAAATTTGCTTTGTTTCAACATACCAATATATAAACTTGATTATTTTGTTATGTTAGTTTAGTATGTTTAATCATATCCATGACGTGATATGTCAATGTATCTATATGTAATAGAATCTTGAAGGGTACCTAAATAAGGCTATTGGTGCTCTATCACTTTTGCATGCATGTAGACTTCCATATTGTAGGATAATTAACAATCTAATTTTCCTTATTGACTTTATTCTTGTTTGATTTTTTATGAGGTTTTACCTAGGTGTAATTGGCGCACATTTTCTATGGCAACATTCAAATATTCTTTAATGCATAAAATATCCTATCATGGTAGTTACAATTGGTCCTAATGAACTCATGGGTGGTATTGTGATAGAAGGGTCCAATGAATTCATAGAAATGGCTAGCAATTATGATTTTGAAATATAGAATGATGGGTCTCTTTCATGCATTATGACATAAAATTGAAAGCTATGGAAATAATTATTTCCTAGTAGAGCTCCTTCATGTCATAAATGTTTGAAGGAAAATATCTAAGAGATCATATGTCTTGATATAGTCAAACACATCTGCATAATATACACAAGATATAGAGGTGATTGAGCAATGATGTCGATTAGAGTAGATGCTCTATTGTAGCACCTAATTAGGGTCAAGTAGGATAGGACACATCCAATGCAATAGTGCTTACGTTTGTATCATGTTGAAGAGAATTAGCTCCACATTATCTAGGTGATGCAATGACTCAAATAACACAACTATGTGTGCCATAAGTAACCCTAACTATAGACACCTAGAATTAACCACTTTTGCAAGCATCTAAAACCATCTCCCAATTGACTTATCAAAAACCTTTAACTACCACAAAACAATCAACAATTACCAAAATCCATCCAATTTCTCCAATTTCTCCAATTTACCCAAATTTTTCTAAATTTCCCCAATTAATTTCTTCTAATTTATCTCTAATTATTTAAATCCTCTTAGTTCCCCCTAATCTTATTGAATTTATTCTTGTTTAATTTTTTATGAGGTTTTTCCTAGGTGTAATTGGTGCACATTTTCTATGCCACCATTAAAATATTATTTAATACATCATATATCCTATCATGGTACTTGCATTGGTCATAATAAGCTCATGTGTATGCTTGTCATAGAAGGATCCAATGAATTCATAGAAATGGCTAGTAATGATTATTTTGAGGAATAGCATGATGTGTCTCTTGCATGCATTATGACATAAAATTGAGTGCTAAAGATAGAATTATTTCCTAGTAGAGTTCCTTCATGTCACAAAGGTTTGAAGAGGAATCTTTAAGAGATTGTATGTCTTAATATAGTTAAACACCTATGCATAATATGCCTAAGAGATAGAATTGATTAACCAATGTTGTCGATTATAGTAGATGTTCTATTGTATCCAATTATGGTTGAGTAGGGTAGGACACATCCAATGCAATAGTGCTTACGTATCATGTTGACAAGCATTAGATCCACATTATCTAGGTGTTAAAATTACTCGAATAACATAACTATGTGTGCCATAATTAACCCAACCTGTAGACACCTAAAGTTAACCAATTTTACAATAATTTGAGTCCATCTCCCAATAAACTCACTAAAAATCCTTAATTACCACAAAACCATCGCCAATTTCTCAAATTCATCCAATTCCTCCAATTTTACCAAATTCCTCTAAATTTTCCCAATCAATTTCTTCTAATTTCTCTCCAATTATTTAGATCCTCTAAATTCCCTATAATCTTACTAATTTCCTTGAAATTATCCTATAAATATTTAATTCCCTCCTACTCCTCCTTTATTTTATTATATTCCTCTAATTTATTTTTATTTTTATTTTTATTTCCTCTAATTTCTTTAAATCTTCACTAATACTTCTAATTTCATCCTAATCTCATTTAATTTATCTAATCCCCACATTAATTTTTCAAAATACTCCAATTTCCCTCTAATCCCTCTTTCATATCCCTAATCCTCCCATGATCCCCCTTATCCATTAATTAAAATCATATTTATCCCTAATCTTCTAGATAATCCCTAATTAATCCTAATGCCTCCTTAAAAATCCCCCACATTAAATGTATAAGCCCCCTTTCACACCCCCACATGGTTTAAATTAAAGTTTATTAAAATTTAAAATTTCCAATGGTAGCTTATGTCAAAAAACACTTAACACCCACATTAAATGTATAAGCTCCCATTCACGCCCCCATGTGGTTTAAATTTGAATTTATTCGAATTTAAAATTCATACTAGTGGCCCAGGTCAAAAAATAGTAAATGCCTACAGTAAATGTTAAACCTCTTCACACCCTTCATTTCATCATTTAATGTGACCACATGGATATTTTTGAATTTAATATTTCCACTAGTGGCCCAAGTCCAAATTCATTAAATATTAATATTTAATGCCCAAACCCATTATACATTGCCCCAACATTTAATTTTTGAATTTAATATTCTCACTAGAGGCCCAAGCCATGCACATATTGGGCACAAATTGAGATTCATTAAATGTTAGCATTTAATATCTAGACCATTTTCACCCTCCATTGAGTTTTACATGCTAACAAGGTATTTAATATTTTTAAATATAAAATTCTAAGGTACCCATGCCCACATGCTTCTTCACCTTCCCCTAAGGACATTTAATGTGGTGGAATTCCACTATGCTACCAGCTAATCACCACATCCCTTCCACATCAGCACCACTTCATCATGTTTTGACATAAAAAAATCTATAAATACCCTATCATTTTCTCCATTTGCAAGTTGCTTTCTAGTAGTCGTCAAGACTTATGAAAATTTTTCCTCTATCTCATTTGTTCTTTTAGTTGTTATCCATCTCCCTTGGTGTTCTTAGCCACCCATCACCATACCCTCTCTCTATGATCCATCTACCATGAAGTTCCTTCCTTCCATGCCTTCAAATCACTCCTAAAATCGTATAGGTAAAACTTAATCCTGATGTTAGATCATAACTAGAGGTTCATTTCACCCCCCTTGAAATTTTGGATCAAGTTTTGGGTGTAGCAAAGCAGTAGAAACCTCGTCCATCTAGATCTTACATGGTTAGAAATCACAATCATCCTACATCAAGATGATTTGTACATAAAATTCATAACCCCTTGGATAGTCACAATCTTGGTGCATATTTAGTCATAGTCGTAGTTATAGCCAAAAACCAACAATGTAAAGAATACATGATTTCAATATATTACAATTTTATTAGCATTTCAATTTTTTTTATGTTCATAATTTTTATTTAGGGCCCAACTTTAGTAGGCCCCCTTTGATGCTACTAATTAGTTATTATTGGATGTGTGCAGGTGTTCTAGAGTTGCAGGTAACCCATGATGGTCAAGCTTTCCCAAAGCTATCAAAACCCTTCTAACATTTGAGTGTGATGAGGGAAACATTGAATATGCCATTTGTCTAATTTATTATGCAAAAAGGTCTCCTCACCTTGAGGATCTGATTTGTAAACCCCTAGAGGGTATTTTATATATATATATATATATATATATATATATATATATATATATATATATAAGTTGTTTAATAAAACATCATATTTCACATGCATGTGTGGCACATTTTCTTGTTACATTCTTGGTGATCACATTGCGACCTCCCTTCAACTTCACCTAGGAAAATCCAAATTCCTCTTTTTAGGAAATAGTTTAAGCATATGTTTATGTTGTACATTATTTTGGCCTATACCTTGGGTGAGTTTTCATTTTAGGATTTTTTCTGTTCCTTTTTATTATTTTGTTATTTCTTGGCTATTAGACATGTCCCAATTGCTACTAAAATTTTCACAACATACCATATCAAGACCCATAATATCTCACATATTATGCATAATCCTAGCACACAAGATTGAGACCTAGAGTCTCTCATATATTGCACATAGTCATAGTTCACCAAATTGAGACCCAAAGTTTCTCAAATTCTATGCAAAATCACAACACACTATATCAAGACCCAAAGTTTCTCACATCCTACACACAATCACAGATCACTAGATCAATATCTAGAGTCTATCACAACATAAACACAATCATAGCACACCATATTGAGACTCAAAGTCTCTCACATCCTACTCATAGTCACAATTGTCTGACCCATGGATGGTCACCTACCTCAACCATTTGAACCCTAGAAGACCATACATAGAATTAACATTTACTTGATGCATGTTCCAAATCTTGTCATGATGGAACATCACCCTTTAGAAACACAAATTTCATAGTTTATTAGTTTCCTCATTAAAGTTGTTTCTCCTATTTTTGTAGTGATTTTATCTAACTATTTAGAATTTTCATATTGTTTTTATTTTTCATACTTATTCTACTAACATTATTTTGTGTTATTGCATAGGAAAAAATAGATAACAATAATAGAAGTATTCTCATGCATGACCGTATGATGGTTGGAAAATATCAATCTTAGGTTATTTGAGTCTTAGAAGATCATAATCCCAAAAATACAAGGCACCATAGACTCAGATTCACATATCCAAAAAACCTCCAAAATAGCATTGGCTTATAGGTTCATAACTTTTCTTCTTCTTTCTTATTTTGAAATAGTATCATTCTCTTTGTTTGTTCTATTTCTAGTATTCCTTCCATTAGTTTAGATGTTATATTCTTTCTAGCTTAAGTGTTTCTTTTTCTTAAAGCATAGTTGCATTATGTTCCATAGCATAGCTTCTTCACTTATTTAGAATAGGTACTTTTGATTCCTCTAGCATGGTTTCCTTTCTCTCTTGCATAAATTATTTTTCTTCTTTTAATATAGCTTCCTCTTATTTTATTCATCATAGTGGATTAACCCTCTTTCGAATATCATATCTTTCTTTTCAAATCTTCTCAACTAGCTAGCTTGCTATTAAATTTGTTATTTTCTAGCATAAGTATTGTTGTCCTCATAGGCTAGTTGTTTATTATAGGGTAAGTGGTATTTCTTCCTCCAACTGTTTTATCTTCTCAACTAGTTGTTTCCTTGACTTTCTTGTCCATAATTCTATATTTTGCAGCTTATGTGTTCAGCCTCTAGAACCATAGGTCGATCACCATCGAGACTGTCTAATTCAAATAAAGTTCACATCTATGACTGTTTGAGTCCCAAATAGTCTTCTCTATGTTCCCTATTTTGTAATTTATTTTAGGTTCAATTCCTTCTTACATAGATCTTCTTTATCCGCTACTTTGAGATTTCTTAATTTTTCTATTGCAAGCGTAGACACATTAGAGTAGTTTTAATTTTCCTATTGAAAGCACATTAATATATATTTTATTTTCCTATTGCAAGTGCATTAGAATAGTTTTATTTTCCTATTGCAAGTGCATTATAATAGTTTTTTATTCTTCTATTACAAGTACATTAGAATAGTTGTTAATATAATATATGTAGATCATTATAAAAGTATATAATATACATCATGTTAAGATTTGGTATCATTTGGACTAGTTTTAGATTCTCTATTTCACTTTTTGTAGCCTATGTTGCATGCATTTCATGGATATTAGCTTAATTTGCACATTATATTAACAAATTACAATTTCTTGTGTGTAGATACAGGTATTCTAATGCATGAGGAAGGAGCTAAAGAGTTGAAGAAGGATAGATCATTCAGTGGTAACAAAAACTTGCGCTTTAATCGTGAGTCCAAGGAAAACATTGAAACGCATCGTAGATTTATGAAACAATTGGATCCTTGAACATTGTAACTGGATTGTATCACTTGAGAGCCCTCAAGAGAATATTTTGTAACCTTATATTTGAAAAATTAATCAATATAAATAGAACCCCCAATTATTCTAATATTTGTCATTTATTGTTTACTTTATTGTCGCTTTTGAATGCTTGATTAGAACAATAGCACATGACAAAATGCATACAAAACATTTCTTCACAATGCATAACTTGTGTTAATTTTTCCATGCAATTAATTTGGGTTATGAATCCACGGGCATATTTTCTTAATATATTTTCCATGCTATGTGAACTTACAATTTTCTATGGAGGTGTTGTCATTCCTTGAAGACGAATGGTCTTCACATTCTCTTGTCATTCCACATAGTGATGCTTGTTATTAAAACCAACTGTGGTTTCTAATTGTTTCATCCATGCAACGCCCAAAATAATTTCTAAAGTTTCCAATTCCATAACAAAGAGAGGACCCTACCAAGTATAAGTACCCATTTGTAATTAAATTGAAGATGTCTTACCTAGGCATTGAGAAGTTTCCCTACTTGTCATTCTAACTTGAAATCTATCTTGACTAGAAGAGTAGACATGAAATTTTAATGCCCTTGAAATTTTTGCATCAATAAAGTTGTGAGTACTTCCTGAATCAATTAACATTGTTACCATGCTTTTCCAAATTAATCCTGCTAACTTGATTGTATGGTGAGAGGATAACCCTATAAGAGCATGTACTAAAATAGTCATGGTATATTCTTTAACTACAACCTCCTCGGTTTCATTCTGGTCTTTGACTATGGGATCCTCAGGTGAGTTGTGTTCCTCTATTTCTTCATCTTTCTTGTCAGTATATTTGATTTGAAAGTTCTATCTTGGTATACATGCCTGATATTTTGGATGATTATTACGACATTTATAGCAGAAATATCTTGATGGTTGATCATTTTTATGAAAAGAGTTGTTGCAAAATTGAGGTTGACCATATGATTCACATCGTGTGGATGTACACAATTGCACCTTCGTCTCCACCAACTTGGTAATCCTTATACACTCATATATCCTGGATGGATTTTATAGGCCCACTTTGACTTTAATATTCACTTTCAACCCATTTTGAAAAGCCACTACCACCACCTCTGGATGTAATTCTATTGCATACTGAAGCATACTAGTAAATTCTGAGATATAGTCCCCTAATCTATTTAAGTGACAACAGTCACACTATGTAGGAGTTTGTGGGACCTTCATCAAATATATGAAGAAAGGCATCCCAAAAATTATCCCAAAAGAGATCGTGTTTGTCATTCTCGCGTTTGTACCATGTAAACCACTGATAAGCTTCAGTTCCCAACTTGGTTGCAGTAAAAGGGACTTTTTCTACCTCACAGAATTTGATATAATTCCAAAATACCTTCCATTTTGGCTATCCATCCACGTGGATCATGACCCTCAAAGGTAGGCATGTCAATGCATGGAAAATTGACTCTAGTAGAACCTCTTTTATGGTAGACGTTGTGCCCATATCGATCCTCATTATTCTCTTGTCTATAGTTGATATTTTGAGATGGTCTACCAAAACCCCTTTGTTGCTCAAAAACTTCTTCATTTCCCATATCCCCATTATTTATTTGTCCATTGATATTTGGGGAATGATCATTGGTACCTCTATGGTGTGTATAGTCTTCGTACCAATGCTAAGTACTCTGGTGGTTTGGACTAGGAGGGATTGATTGGGATTGCTTGGTGACTAGTAAGGATACATTGTCAGTCATTTTATGAATACTATCTATTAAGTGGATTAAGGTCTCGTCAGTAACCTTGGGACTTCCTATTTCCACTTGAGTGATGTTTTCATGGGAAGAATTTGGGGAGGTATTGGATGCCATTTTATTAATCAAAGGATGACCTAGGTTATAGCTAACAATTCCTACAGGAGAATAATAATTGTATGTATCTTTGCTTCTACAAGGTCTTCTTGGTGATTCCAATCTCTGCTCAGTTGGATACTCAAAATTTGATAGTCACCCATTTTGTCCTTTTTTGCCACTTTTCGCTCATGCGCTAGTAATTGCTTCGATCCTGTTTCACCTTTGATTCTATAAAATTATGATGATTTTGGGCAAAAAATATTTGTTTTAATTTTTGCTTTTAATATCGTAGCAATTGCGACATGGATGTGATAGGTCTTCATGCAATTTTTTTTTATTACAACTTTTTGACAACTTTTCGATGATTTTTGAACAACTTTTCGATGACTCAGCAACTTTTTAGCAATTTATCAACAACTTTTCAGCAATTTTTTGAAAACAATTATTCAACCCCTGATAGCAAATGGACCATCGAGGATGCACGATGGACACATGGATCAAAAATGGGACCAGAGGATAGCTGGACCATAGATTGACAATGATACTAGAGCAACCTCTAACATGACTTAAGAGTGTGTGGACCATAGGGAATGACTGATGTGAGTGACACGTGAACCACAGGGAATGATTGATGTAAACAACAGATGGACCACCGAGAATGATTGACGTGAATTACAAAGGGTACCTAAGGCTAAGAGACATGAATGTGACTCGAGGATGTGACTGGAAAGGACCAGAGACCACATGACACATAGGCACTGGACATGACAGACATGAATGGAGAGGACACAAAACCAATGTTGCTTAGGCAACCAAGAGATGACACATGGAGCATGAGACTCAAGATAAGTAATGAATCAATGATGCAAGACCTTCACACGCGAGGCTAGGATGGATTTGTGTGACCAAATTCACAATAAAAAAGGTGTGTGTTTCTTCTCTTAAACCACTTTATGCCTCCCACATGATAGATGTGGGATAAATGTCCTGGACACATTTTTAAAATAAATTTAGAAGATTGCTAACCTTAGGTTTGATAAAAATACTTACCTCTGATTGGTCCGACAGCATGGTTATGCAGTATTTGTGATTTCTATGGTTATTTGGCTGCAAATTTATGTGGTGATGAATCGATTAGACCAAAGATGCTTGGCACCCTCCATTTGCTATCTCCTACATATATTTGGGCGTTAGTTTTACCTTGGACAAACGATGTGAATAGAAGAAATCCTGCACTGTGTGAAGTTTGTGTGCCCATGAAGAAGACAAATAGGAACACCTTACGATGCTTTAGCTTGTCCACACAGTTATAGTGAAATACTTGTGCACTCTTACGACCACCAACTAAAAACCTCCCATGAACTAGATGAATACCATTAGCTGCTCAGATATTCAACGCATGTGTTGTCTTGAGCCATGGGGTTTGTAGTGTTAGTTTCCTTGGTTCATTTGTGATTTACATGGGTTAATATCCCTCCAAGATGCCTAGATTGATACAAATTTAAAGGCACTCCTTGCCTTATCTTTTAATGCATGCAGATATCACAATCAACAATAGATTTCATGAATTTAATATCAAATGAAATTGTAGAAATAACGAGGAATAAATCAATTAAAGTGGTTCCTCTTAAGGAGGGCAGATCCCCATCATGAAGGCATAGTGTGAACTCGCAAATGAAATAATAATTTGATGATGAAAAGATCCTAAAAACATATTAAATCATACATATAAATATCAAATAAATTTCTTCCTTGGAAACATAGCCAACGACTATGTTTGGAATGTAGCACATTTAGTGAAGATTTATTGAATGCTATCTTGTTTTACTTTATTTAAGTATAAAAGGAACCACACACACCACGTCATATTTGAAAATTAGTGATTTATAATTTCATCCCCAACCACTAATAGATACCAAAAATGGTTTGTTTCATCTCCACCCATTGGCTCGCATCCTACAAACCCTATTTTTGGCCAATTTTAGCTCCAATAACCGTCTGAGCCATGGAAAAGAGCACACACTCCTCTTTGGAGGGTGTATCACTGCCCATGATCAATATGGGTGAGGAATGGTACGACATGTGCTCCTTGATTAGGTATGGGCTTCATATCCATACTTTGGTTGGTTCACGTGACCAGACTTTCATTTTCAGTTGTTGAGTTGCGAGTATAGAGGTGAAATCCTTAAAAAAATAAGAATTACATCAATAATATTCAAACATGTGACAATATATCTCTTTGCAAAACACCAAAAAACTTAGGGATTCACATCTAAAACTTAAAGGATATAATCACATTGTTTGCTTGTGTGCTTCTTTTATCATTTGATTGTATTTTTCTAAAACTTAAAAGAGATAATCATGTTGTCTACATTGTGTGATTCTTTATAGTTCAAGTAATCAACATAATATCCTACCATCTAGGACTAAAACCTAAAATTATCCAAATTTCTACTTTTTAATTTTGCATTCAATGAATCAAAAATCATGCAAATAGGAGCTATAACAAAAAAAGTTATGTTGGTTTTATGATTACTCTATTTTTGAGTGATTTTTAGCCAAAAAAAGGGGAAAAAGGGCACTAAAAAATCATAAAATGCCCTATACAACCCCAAAAATTACCAAATTTGTTTTGTTGTCTTATTTAGCCCCTTGTGCACCCCTCACAAAAGTTTTGATTCCTAACTCTTTATTTCTCAAAAAATTTCAAAAATTCCTAAAATTGAGCATTTTTCCACCAGCCCTTGTTGGCCAAATATTTCAAAAATACAATTTTTGACTTGGAAGTCCTTTTTTGAATCCCTAGCCCATTATTATCAGCTTGTTGCACTAATTTTTTTGGTATATAACACCCATAACCTTTTTTAAGAAGTCAAAATTTTCTTCAGTGTGGGTTTCCTTTAGGGTTTGCCTAGTCAACACATCATGACAACTACACATAGCTGAGCTCAATCATGAGCTAGCAAAGTGGAAAATGTAAGGAGATACCCTGAGCATCATCTTTATAGGTATGAGAATATTCTCATTCCTACATGGTACCTTTATAGTAGTCGCATCCATTACTATCCTCAGGATCCCAGCATTCATGCATGATGCCCTAAAAATCATTGTGAGTTCAACCCCTCACTCATAGGACCCAACCACCGGGGTACCTCTTCCAAGAAAACACCAATGGGTTTTCCACATGATCAAATGGATTATTTGGTTAGCCAACATCGATTTAGATACCAAGCTTGATATAATCGATCTACCAAGGGGCCTAGTAGGGAAGTCTACACTCCTTCTACATTGTGGTCTTCAGCACCAAGATCTCAAGTCTAAAAAGTGGTAATAATCTAGAGTATTTCTATTCAAAGTTTGCATTGACCATGGCCAAGTTAATACAAAAATCCCCAAGCATATGTAAACTCTCATGGAGGTTTTAAATTCAATCAAGTTACAACCTCATTATTTTTATGCTTTCACCAACTTTATGGGATACATAAAAATGCACAAAGATCCTATTATAACATTTCAAATTCATGATATCAAACCCATGTCTTCCAATTTACTAGACCCTCCTTTTCTCATCATTGTGTGCATCAATAGGATCCCCTACAAGTGATTGTTGGTTGACACTAGTTCCACAATAAATATTATTACCACAACTGCACTAAAATATCTCAACCTTCCATCTTTGTGCATTGCAACATCGACGTTCACCATGCAAGCATTTAATGATACTTTATCCTCCACTACGGGTTTGATAGTCCTACCTGTTCAAGTTGGAAAAAATACTATGCCTACTTTATTCCACATATTGGAAGGTGTGAAACAATATAACATACTACTAGGAATACCTTGGATGAGAGACATGGAGTGCATCCCCTCCATCATGCATCAATGCATCAAATACATCTATGAAGGTTTGGTCCATGTGGTTCATGTTGATCCAGAACCCTTCAATTATTACAATAAGGATAATCATTCATAGGAGTCTACTCTTCCATCCACACACTTGGACACTAAACCCAATGATCTTATCTAGATTCTAGATTCAATTCCATGATTAATTGTAAAGCTATCTTCACCATCGTTGGTACCATCAGTTTCTACTGCCACTCCCCCTTCATGATCAGTTTCTTCGAGTGATAAAGAGTCATAAAGGCCAACTGCAAAGGCTCCCATAACCATATTCGACACATTAGTAGAATATCTTCCCACTCCTACCAACAAGGAGGAAACCACAATTGATAAGGATGGATCAAATCATATCATACAATCTTCATCCACTACATTTGAGGACACAATTCACTTGACCAATCCTAAAATTGGTGAGTACATAATGTGTAATGTTACATTCACACCCATCATTGAGTCGATCAAGGTTTTAGGTCATCCTATTTCCAAGTCACTATCTATTGATAGAATTTTTTATTCACCATACAAACATGATGGCCAAGAAGACCACCTTGGACAAGTTGATGAGGCGTCCATGACTTGTCCAAGTGCAAATACATTTTCTCATGAGTTTTTGGGAATGATAAATGTGATGACAGAAAACCAAAGTTCTACAAATCCATTTATGCCACTTGTGACTCCATCCAATATTCCATCCATACCACAAGTGCTACCATATACTGATTCAGTCACACCTACTCCATCTAATTCAACATCTCCACAAAATCAAGAACATGTGTACCCCCTACAAAAAAGTGAGGATAATTTAGTTGCCATAATTGAACACTTTGAGTTGGAATAAGATAATGAGCTAAAATTAAGAATAGGAGCATGTGGATATACTCACTATCCACAATAATCATGAACCATCCATATATAATCATACATTGAGAACTTTTGATCCACATCTACTCAATTATCTCTTGGATCTCACACCCAATCCACCTCCACTACCTATTAGTTGTCATCCATATTCAGTAAAAACCATCCAATCATCACCTGCATTATTTTCAAAATATATCTTGGATAGAATAGCAAATATGGAGTTACAAGTGAGTCACCAACACAATGATTTACAAAAAATATTGAATTGACTCACAAGCATGGAGTTACGATTGAATCATCCAAAACCTCAACCTCCTGATTGTCAGGACCAACCATCATCTATGCAGCCCAAGGTTAAATCTCAATAGAATAAGGTGCAAATGCAACAACACCATCAAACTTTCACTTATACACCATTACCTGAATATTTGATGTCACTCTTTAATCAATTATGCGAGACCAAGGCTATCACATTACCAGATATCTGCCCCTTGGATCCCAATAGGCCCAAACCATGGTGGTATTGAGAGGACCAATATTGTTCATATCATAAAGTAAATGGTCATAACATTAATTCATGTATCACATTCAAGAGCAAGGTATAGGATATGTTTGACAAGAATGATCTTCAAATCAAAAATCAACAGATTAGCATAGTACAAGATCTATTATCTATAGATGGGAGTCAAGAAGACCAACCTAAATAGGTGACTGAGATACATACAACCTCGAAATATCATAAAGTGAGTCAACCATATTCACATTATTTAAAGCATCAACTTCATACCTGGATTCCATTATCTGAGCCTAGGTCAACCATTTTTCACAACCTATAAGAAGCAAAGAAAATCATATTTCTAGATATACCCTTGGTCAACCTACATAGATCCATCGCTAAACAATACACATAAGACCATTCTTACCTCTATCACTGAATGAAAGGGTATGACATTAGCAATTGTCATATTTTTAGACACATGGTCTAAGATCTTATTGATAGGGAAGATTTATCTGCAACCAGATCACTCATTTTACCCCATCAAGACATTGGCATTACCCAAAATTCCCCACCATAATAGGGGGGGTCAATTTCTATCACTCCTCCTAGCCAAGCCAATAACATTGCATCAATCACAATACATACTAGGGGTATCCAAGGTGTCACACCTTTCCCACTATTTACATCACAAGAAATTAATCAAATTAAGGATTCTAAAGGTATCACACCTTCCTCGCTTCCATTGATCACCATAAATGTTGCGGGTACATAGGTATTGTGCCTTCCTCCTAATATAATAAAATACTCAAAGTTACAAAAAATATCCAAATGTATCCATAAACCCTTTGGTCAACCCAAAATCCCCAAAGATATCTACAAATCCTTTGGTCACCATAAAATACTCCAAAGGTATCTATAAACCCTTTGGTTACTCTAAAATGCTCCAAAGGTATCTATAAACCCTTTGGTCACACTAAAATTCTCCAAAGGTATCTATAAACTCTTTGGTCACCCTAAAATACTCCAAATGTATCTATAATCCCTTTGGCCACCCTAAAATTCTCCAAATGTATCTACAAACTCTTTGGTCATCCCAAAATGCTCCAAAGATACCTACAAACCTTTTGGTCACCCCAAAATGCTCCAAACGTATCTATAATCCCTTTGGTCACCCTAAAATTTTCCAAAGGCACTTATAAGCCCTTGGGTCACCCTAAAATGCTCTAAAGATACCTATAAGACCTTTGGTCACCCTAAAAATTTCCAAAGGTATCTATAAACTCTTTGGTCTTCCTAAAAATATCCAAAGGTATCTATAAACCCTTTGGTCACCCTAAAAAGCTCTAAAGGTATCTATAAATCCTTTGGTCACCCTAAAACCCCCAAAGGTATCTATAAACCCTTTGGTCACCCTAAAAAGCCCCAAAGGTATCCATAAACTCTTTTGTCACCCAAAATTCCCCAATGGCATCCATTAAGCCCATTGGTCAAATGTGTATATATATTTATCAAAATCCAAAAACATCATTAAAATAACAAAAATACAAAATAAAATATTATATTTCATTACATTTCATATTGTTGCATTAAAAAATAATTTGCATTAAGCATACCCATCATTGCATTTTCTATTTTAGAGTTGATCATACATGT
This sequence comes from Wollemia nobilis, assembly GCA_028583015.1. Taxonomy (NCBI): domain Eukaryota; kingdom Viridiplantae; phylum Streptophyta; class Pinopsida; order Araucariales; family Araucariaceae; genus Wollemia; species Wollemia nobilis. The sequence goes on from JAQPPZ010001785.1 coordinate 29,700, forward strand.
CTAGAACCAGGTCTGTCTACTAGTCATTGGTCAAAATCAACTTTATCAAAAGTCATTATTCACACTCATCTACATTTCATTTATCATATTCATTTACATTTTCTACATTTCATATGTGTGTCCATTTTTCTTCACCTAGGCCATTGGTTATAAGGTATATTTAGAGTTTTTGGTCACTCAGTCGTATCTAGTTTTCTTTTTAGATTTTGTAGAAATCTTTCCCTATTTGTAGAAGGTAGAGTCTTGATTTGATCATACCTTGTATACGTCATAATCCCAACACATTTTCATAATTATAAATTCAATTTTTGCACAAGGAAATATGAAACCTACAAAGTGGTTCGTGCTACCCTAAGTGAAAGGTTTACCTCACTCATCCCCCTATGTGAATGGTTCAAAAATGCTAATAATTGACAAGAGGATAAGCTCCTCCTTACCCAAAATAATAAAAATCCCTTACCTCACGCCAAATTTGGGTAAGTATCCAAAGATAAAAATAAATAGTGGTTCTTACCACTTAAAAATATTCAAAATAAAAAATGGTTTTCACCATTAGCAAAAGAAACAAGAAAAATAAATAGCGGTTCTCACCCCTACCAAAATACCTTGCTCATAAAAAAAAAGAGCAAATCCCTAGAGCAATTCAAAGATGAAATAAAATAAGAGAGTATTGAACTTAAATCCCTAGAATTCTTAGCATTTTATAACTATAAGGTGATCCTCATTACAGGTTGGGTGTCATCAATCCTGCCTATCAATGGTGGTATCCTTACATAGGATGATGTGTTTGTTACATAAGCAACTTGCTTTTGTACAGACTAAAGTTTACATGCATATGAGCTAGCTTTTGGTAGCCTGTATTGCCTAGTGGTCTAATCTAACTACATACAAAACTCAGGATAATGATACTCATAAGGTAATCTTTAGTATGGATGGGTTGCATAAATCCTATTTGGTAGTGGGGTAACTTTATGTGATATCATAAAAATGAACTCACATGCACACATCGGGATATTGAATATCTTGGTCATCCTAGCAGATTTATACCTTGTCAAAAAGTCTTGCATAGTTACTCTACAAATTTTGATTAGATCACTAGAGTGTTTGAGCCTCATGAAAACCTCAAAGACATTATATAAAATCAAATTGTGCATTCCATTCCATATCATTTTATTACATGTTTGTCAGTTCACATGTTCACAATCCATCACATAGTCTGATGATAACATTAAAAAGAATTGATGAATTGTGTACTATCTATGGTGCTAGCATCTTGTATGTCAAATAGTATTCATAACTCATCAGTACAAATAAAAAAATCATCCATTTTATTTTGCATATACTCATACACATATCATCAAATCATGTTATATTACAATACAAGAATCCATGATAAGCATCCATAAAAGCATTAGTAAAGCAAACATAAGCATTGCATACATCTAATAAAGCAGTAAGGAAACACATGATGACAACAAAAAAAATCATATATATATATATATAGATATATATATATACATATATATATATATATATATATATATATATGTATGGGACAACAAGATATATCATAATCCAAAAACTACCCGTAGGCTACAATAAAGTGGGTCCTCATAACCCATGCTATAAAAAATCTAAAAATAACCATAAAGTCTCAAATTTTATGGTCACACAGGATTGATATTATGACTCTCACCTCTACCCTCAGTTGGTGCTCATCAAGAGCTCCCAGATCTACTCTCCCTAGCCCTATCTACTCTCCTAATAAAGCTAGGTTCCCCAATCCTAGCTTATGACTATCATGTACCACTCCTCCTACTTTGTTAGGACCCATTAGTAGAAGAGCAAGATGGTAAGTACCCATTAATACATGTTATCGCATCCTCCAAATCCTATGTGTAGGCAATGTTCTCTTGGCAATGCACTTGGTACTCACTCAGTAAATTCTGGAGCTATGTCACCTCCTCCTATAGCCTGGTCGTCTCACCACTGCTAGCTCCTCCATATATAGGTGTCCCTACTCTAATATGTGACTATAAAGTATCTAATTTTGATGTCTACCTATCAATATCTATCTATACAGTCTACACCTATACCTATAGGATAGCCCTCTCATTTACATACTCCCATCTACCTCTAATCATCTTGTCGTGTAGCTCAATAATAGTTGCATCTCATGCAACCAATTGTGCCTACACTCCCTACTCATCAAAGTCATCCTCAACATAGTCAGCTTGTGGATCATCCATAATTGATATATCTATCAACTCATCATATAGTTGGTGATGCACATTTTTCTCACCTAATTTTATCTTCTCCTCACTGGGAGCCTCATCATGTCCCTTATTTGGAACATCCTTGTGAGCCTCCTCCACTATTTTAGCCATACCACCACATAGCAAACCCTTACTGCACCATTGGTGCATCACCTACCAGGATTCATACTCTTCTATAGTACCTTCATCATCTATCTCAAATGTTTCCTCTATAGGATCTACCTCCTCTCCAACTACCTCAATTATAGGCCAAGTAAGTGTCCTCTCATCCCCATGCTATCGATAGATCATTGGATCACTGTGCAATCCTTGGTATAGCCTAACCTATTCTAGCACTCAAGAATATGATAAGTACTCTTGCTCGGTCCCATGTCGACCCACTAACCATCTCCCTTGCCTCACCCAGAAAATTTGTGCCTCAGCCTCGAGCCATGCTTGAAAATCCTTGTAGGATCTCCAAGTATCCTCCTCTATCCTAAGCCATGTAAATGACTATGCATAATGATTAATCATGCCTGCATAGGGGTGGCTCCAATCCATATTTTGGTATTACTATCATAGGATTGCATATCCAATCTACACATTTACAAGTTGTACCCATGTCATCCAAGGTAATCCCCTTAGTCGATCCACAAAAATGTGTTGATATTCCCACACCTACAGTAAAAAGCTACATCCCAAACTATTTCACCCATGACAACAAATCTCATATAGCTCATCATAAATTTGTACCAAAAATATCATGCCCCAAGCCATCACTAAAGGCCTATCTATGGTGCACTCCACAAGTGAAAATGTGCACTCCACAAGTGAAAATGTAAACTCCAAAAGGTTCTAGGGGAACCTGGATTTGGATGAGTCTGATAGAAATATGCTAGAGATGAGCGTCATCAATAAGGTTTATCTTGTAGTCAAAACCTCTACCTCGTACTATAGCTCCACTAGTATTCCTCTACTAGGTAATTCTCATACTGCCTCATACCAGTCCTATCTGAAATATCTCCACAAAATTGTATCTCTAAGATCTCGATGTGTAGATACAATCAGAAGCCCCTCTATAAAAATGTGCAAAATTTGGTAAACATCCTCTAGCATCACTATCATATTTCCACTCGATAAGTGGAATGTGTTCATGCGAGAGTCTCATAGATCTATCAAAGTGTTCAGGTGGGCTCTGTCTCCATACACTGGCTATAACTGTGTCACTTTCTTAATACCAATGCCATCAAAACATCTCCATTCATCCTCTATCAATAAGTCCCTAGTAGTCTAAAAAGGAGTCAGAACTCAACACAGACTCTTAATCACCTGACAAAGACAAGCAATCTTAACCAAAATGTAGCAAAAATGCATCAAAATTACCCAAAATAGCAACAAAACTCAAAAAAGGGACATTTTTTCCACAAATTTGTGGTCACCCCACTGAGGGACGACCCCCAAAAATGCTAAAAAAAGGGATTTTTTGGACCCCAAAAATAGGCATAAAACAACATAAAAACATTAAAAAATGAATAATTTTGCACACAACCTACAAATAAAGCATAAATTCCTATATCTTAGCACTACTAAGGTTCATTAATCGAAATTTAGTGTGTTTTGTTGTAAAATGCACAAATAATGGCATTTCCAAGTTAAATAAAGAGTAGGAGCAAATTTAGCCCTTACCCATCTATCGTAGGCTCTACCACTCATCAAGTCCTGAGGCTGGATCATGGTGATTGTGGGGAAGTCATAGCAGCACTCCATTTCAAAAAATCAATCTCCTAATTCTTATTTCTCAGTTTTCTAAGTTATAAATATGCAAATGAGCTAGTCATATGGGTCAAGTGACTCATCACTTTCATCACTGGTCATGTCGTCATTGACTAATTGTTTGAGGGGGTAGTCATAATACTGAATTCATAATCAAAATCAACACTTAAACACTAAAAAGTGTAACTTGCATACATTCAAAAGAATCATTGTCAATGACAAACTTCAAGCCCACGCTGGGGCAAATAATTCAAAAAAAATTCAAAACAAAGTCTTGGTATACTTGAAGCCTTGGGACACATATCCCAAAATAGGTAAAATAAGGAACCAATACCAAGTATACCCTAATCCCCACTCCTATTGTTACAGGGTGGCTGAGAGATATACCAAAATCAATCCTTCAATTATGTCAAAAGTAAGGATTCCAATAATGTATGCTCTTTCCACAATAGAGGCATCTAAAATTTGTTAGGTTACTGAATAATCTTAATAATTTGATGATTTAGTCATCTATTTTTGCTTTGCATTCTATTTCACTTAATGCATCTCAAAAAGAGACATATGTAGACACTAAAATCATGTAAATTGGATAATACTATAATTATTCCACTCTTATCGACACCATATGGTACCATTGGGAAACCCTCAAGGGTTAATTAGGGGTCCTAACCACTTTTGGGAAGGTTCACCCCACTTTTAGAAGGTTTTGGACCATGTAGCCATGGTCGTCCCACCCAGGGATGACCACAAGCAACCATTCTTGGGTGGGATGGCCATGGTATAGGCATGTCAAAAATTCAATGGTGGAACAAATGATAATCAATTTCTACCATTTATCCCACCCAAAGACTTATGATAGATTGGAATACTATCTAGGACATCACAAACTACAAATTGGATGCCCAAATTGGAGGTCTCTTCCACCCAATGCATGGTAAGGGCTTTAACAAGTGGTGGCACATGCATTGCATGCCTGAACTTGCCCCTTTACCCATTTTTACCTCTTGAGATATAAATTGGATTGATTCAACTCAATTTTAGAAGGAGTTCTTTGCAAACATTCAACACAAAGTGTTATCGAGATTTGCTCTCACCTTTTGTCCTTGGAAACTTCACCAATCAAAGGTATTTTCAAGGCATCCCCAAATATGCACATCCCTTATAAAACCCATCCATTCCTATGAATCAAATCACCAAATTTTATTACAACACACCTAGGAGTATTCTAGACCAGATCCAGGTGCAATTGGTGGCAAAAACCACCCTATTTTGTAGTCGTCCCCACCTGGGATGGTGAATAGTCCTAAATGCCTCACCTTGGTACGACCATGAATTGGCATACAATTTTGAATCAATTTTAATGTAGATCATTTTTATAGTAGCATATATGCATCATACTTGAATTTGGTGAAGTTTTGAGCAATTTTGGACCTTCAATAGGGTTTTTGTAATGACAGTCATAATTGGCCTACCCAGGGATGGCCATAGATTTTTCTTATAATTTTAGTTTAATTTCTGCATAGATCATTAGAAAATTACATAATATACATCATGTTAATATTTGGTATCATTTGAATTGGTTTTAGATTCTCTATTGCACTTTTCTTAGCATATGTTGCATGCATTTCATGGATACTAGCTTAATCCGCACATGCTATTAACCATTTTTAATTTCTTGTGTGTAGGTATAGGTATTCCAACACATGAGGAAGTATCTAAATATTTTAATATGTATAGCTCATTCATTGGTAACAAAAACCTGCGCTTCAATTGTGAGTGCAAGGAAAACACTGAAAGCGCATTGTAGATTTATGAAAGGATTGGATCCTTCAACATTGTAATTGGATTGTATCACTTGAGAGCCCTAAATAGGACATTTTGTAACATTATATTTGAAAAATTAATAAATATAAATAGAACCCCCCATTTCTTCTGATATTTATCATTTATTGTTTACTTTATTGTCGCTTTTGAATGCTTGATTAGAAAAAATAGATGCAGTTCATTTTCCTTTTCTAGGTGCACCATTTTTTCTGCTCTACACTTGGGACTAGCCTGGGGTAATCTAAGGTCAGATAGCCTTTTGTTCATGGGGTTTAATAATTTGTGAACTCATAATTTTTTTTTTTTGAAGCCCAATCGAGGGTGAAGTGAAATCCTAGTTGGGTCAATAGCAAAAGTTAGATAGCATGGCCTCTTTTTGGAGGTTCATTTTGTCCCATTAGGATACCCAAATTCAAATCCCATCCTAGGAATGATTTTATCCATTTGTGTATCATCTCTTTCCAAATGGGTGAGCATAGACATACCCTCATAAACTCCATTCCATTCACCCTTTGTAGCTCCTAGGCTTAGGATACATAAAACATGCACACAAAAAAAACTAAACACAACCAAATAAATATAATTTCCACAACATCCCTCATCTTGGCCACACCATCCTAAAGCATCAAACTGAAAATATTAAAAAACCATATAAAAAACAATCATTGTTTGTTTATTTTCTTGTATTTTTTGTTTCTTGTTTTTGCTTGGATAATAAGGGGTTGTACTTGGGTCCCCCACCCTTGAAAAATTACATCTCTTCTTTAGATCTTGAGAGTTTACAAATAGATACACTTCTCGTCTCAATTGAGATGCCATAGCTAGAAACCCACACCACTTTACATAAAAATTTTAAATTATTGATTTTTCATTTTTTGGATCTTTTTAAATCTCTTTTTGAATACAATTACTTCATAATTTAGCATCTTTCTTGACATTTTCCTATAGAAGCCTTCACAATGCCAAAACTTCACCTCTACTATCTATGCCTTACATATTAGTAGAGTAATATTTCCAAAATATCGCACTATCATAGTCTGCTTTACCAAATCTAGATTGCTAGTTTCCTTCCTAAAACACAAGTGCAACCACAAAAATTATAATAAATAGTCTAAATTAAAACACATTATTGTTACAAAATAAAGCAAACATTACAAATGGAAAACATTAAAGTAAAACTTAATCATTAATTGATTTAGGAAATCAACATTATTTGTTAGATTCAACTAAAATTTCTACTTGCTCTAACCATGGAAAGGAGAATTTAACTTCATGATCCTCAATCAAAACCCCTCTATTGGCTAGCTTATCTGAATATTTGATTCCTTCCCTTAATATATGTGTAAACCTAATTTCTTCAAACTCTTTAACAAGATCTTGAATTTCCATAATTATCTCTTGTATGTTCCATGGATCCTTTACTTTCCTCAAAATTGTATTTATTACTGTGAGAGAATCACCTTCCATCCATACTCTATTCCATCTTATTTCTTAAATACACTATATTCTAGCTTCATTATTTGTCTTAAATCCACTATTGAAAGCATAATGAGACAAAATTTCTCCTCTATTATTTCTAATTATTCCTCCTCCTCCTCCTGGTCCTGGATTTCCTTTAGATGCTCCATCAAAATTAAATTTAACCCACTCCACATCTAGTGGTTTCCACTTTATATTCTTTACCTTATTTTTGCTTCTCTTGTACCCAACATCATAATTCCATTTAATGACTTGACTCCATCTATCAAGGCTCTCTACTTCCAGATTAGGGATTGGGTGAGTTTATAGGGTTGGTTTAGACTCCTCTATGGCTAAACATATCTTCCTTTTCATTACCTCTAAACTGCTTTCCTTTCCTTTAAATATTCTTCTATTCCTTTCTACCCATATAGTCCAAAGTATTGTATCTTTTGATATATCCCATATTGTATGTAAAGCCTCACTTTTATAAATGCTCTACCATTGCTTTAATCAATCTTCAATTTCTTCTATTCATCACCATTCATTTACCAAACATATTAATAATATTCTATAGATTCAAACTATTGAAAAGTCCTAAAATGGTCTATACTCTCCTCCTCCCTTTTACAAAAAACACATTGAGAGGGGCCATGAAAACCCCTTTTTCATAAGGTTATCCCAAGATAAAATTCTTCTATGACCTACTAGCCAAACAAACATTTTGACTTTAGGAATGCTTGGGCTATCCCAAATATCTCTCCATATTCTAGTGACATTATTATTTTGTTGGTGTTGTACATTATATCCACTTCTTGTTATTTATTCTCTTGAGCTATTCAACTCCCCAAAACAATTTATCCTTAGCACCCCTCATAATAATCACAATTCTTATCTTTCTACACAATTGCCTCCTAGCATCAATGTCTTGTATACTTGTAAAAAAATCTTATTTCCATTTGTACCTTCCTTCTCGATCCTTGTAAAAAATGTTTGAAACCCTATCACCATATTTATCTTGAAGCAACCCCATCCAAGGTTTCAAAATTGGATCTAAATTGAGTGGTTTTTATCACATCAAGTATCCATCCAAATAGAAAATTTTTCTCTAGTTCCCACCATTCATCTCAAACTTTTAATCATAAGATCAATAGATTTTTTCAAACCATTCCAAAGATTAGAACCATTTGGGAGAGAAAATATAGTTATTATTAAACTTGGGTCATTGGGATCAACTACTTACTTAGAAGAATTCTTGCCCATTATCTTTGAAACTCTTTGTACAATCTCCAGATTACTTTTCCCCTAAGAGCTAAGTTTGCATCTGTAAGAACTCTTAAACCAAGACCTCCCCTAGTTTTGTCATCACACATCTTGCTCCATTTCACCAAAGGAAATTTCATTTTATCATGTAAACCTCACCATAAAAAAGGATCGCATAATATAGATTAAACTTTTTTCAACTAATTTTGGCATAGAATACAATGACATATAATATGTTGGAATGGCTTTTAAGACTGACTTAATTAACTGCACTCTTCCTGCTAACGATAACCATCTACCTTTCCAAGCTAGAAGTTTATTCTGAACTTTACTAATAACTAGATTCCATAAATCTATCCTCATTCTCCCCTCAAATAAAGGCATCCCTAGATAAGTTGTTGGTAAATTTGCCTCCTTCATTTGAACTCATTCTTGCTTTGTATAGGGGAGGAAGTAAATTTTGAATTTAGTCCTATTAATTTGTTGCCTTGAAGCTCTTTCGTACTCTTTTAAAATGGTAGTATCATCTACAAATTATTGATGGGTGATGTTATCGATGTTATTACTAACCATAAGTCCATTAATAAACTCATATTTGTAAGCCTTATTTAAGTTCCTACTCAATTTTTGGCATAATAATAAACAAATCGTTAGTCTTACAATGACACTGAGAGGGGGGTGAATCAGTGTAGCTCTATAAACTTAAATTTATAGCTCTTAATACCGCAACAATTAAAACTTATTACTAGATACAACAAGTATAACAAACGAGCATCACACAACACAAGATTTAACGAGGTTCACCAATGTGGCTACTCCTCAAAAATTGACTGCTTGGACTACCATCCAAATCCAGCCTTTGCAAAGCACCAACTTTACAATCAATTTACCAACACCCACTGTAAGGAGCACCAACCCCTTATTTATCTACACCAACAAAAAGGAGCACCAACCCCTTATTTATCTACACCAACAGAAAGGAGCACCAACCCCTGATGCCAAGCTACAACCTGGACTTCAATTTGAATCTATAAGTTTGACAATAAGATACCTTTGCTTTTGCAAGACCCTGACTGGTCTTCTTCACCTTTGCATTCTCTACGCACTCTGCTCTCTCTACGCAATCACTTCGCACACTCTGCTTCATTACAGTCAAACTTCATGATCATCTTCTCCCTTTTGCGCACTCTACTCTCTTTGCAAATTTTGCACTTAGCATGATTCAACATGACTTGCTCTCTATGCACAATGACCGTATTTCACACACATTCCACCATCTTCTCAATTCTCCAAACAACCCTCCTTTTATAACAATATTTTTTATGATGAAAACCCTAATCTTAGTCGATTGTAAATCCTAATCTTAGTCGGCTTTCATAACAACTGTAAACCCTAATTTTAGTCGATTGTCATCGGTCTTCGTCGACTTCAACTCAAGAAGATGTTCGGTTTATCCATCGCTTGATGATTTCATTCTGGACAGACCCTATAACCGCCATACTAACTTTTGATCACTCTTCGTATTTTAGCAGTATGAAATCACTCTGTAACTGCCCCTGTAAATGTCGTAGTGATGTCGGTCCACTATCATACTTCTCATTTCAGTCGGGTTCTCCTTCTTGACTTGCGCATTTACGACCTATCATGAAATCGTGACATTTTTGCCTCTATAGCTTCTTTTGTTGTTGTTGCCACAAAAATACATGTCACGATATCGTGACACTTTCACCTCCGTACGCTTTCTCTATTCTTTTGTCATGATATCATGACATTTCTGCCTCCATAGACTTCATATTTTCTTTTGTCATGATATCATGACATTTTTGCCTCCGTATACTTCTCTTTGCTTTTGTCATGATATCGTGACACTTCTGCTTCCATAGACTTCGACTTTGCTTTTGTCACGATATCGTGACACTTCTACCTCCGTAGTCTTCAACTTAGCTTTTGTCATGAAATCATGACACTTTCTTTCATACTTAGCTTCTTTGCTTTTGTCACAAAATCATGACACTTCTGCCTTCAAAGTCTTCTTCTCTACTTTTGTCATAAAATCATGACACTTCTGCTTTCATACTTTACTTCTTTGCTTTTGTCAAAAATCATGACACTTCTCCTTCAAGTCTTCTTCTTTGCTTTTGTCATGAAATCATGACACTTCTACTTTCATACTTTACTTCTTTGCTTTTGTCATGAAATCATGACACTTCTGCTTCTGAAGTCTTGCTTTCTACTTTTGTCACGAAATCGTGATAGTTCTCTTTCCATACGCTTCCTCTCTTTCTTTTGTCATGAAAATGCGACATGTCGCGATATCGTGACACTTTTCAAACTTACTTTCTCTCTCCTATTTTAGTCGTGAAAATGCGACATGTCACGAAATCGTGACACTTTTCTTACTTGTTCTCTTTCTTCGAACTTGTCACAAAATCGTGACACTTTTTCCTGCTTTCTCTTTCTCTTCCAACATGTCACGAAATCATGACAGTTTTTCCACTTGCATTTTTCTCTTCCAACATGTCACGAAATCATGACAGTTTTTCCTGCTTTTTCTCTCTTCCAACATGTCATGAAATCATGACAGTTTTTCCTACTTTTCTCTCTTCCAACATGTCACGAAATCATGACAGTTTTTCCTACTTTTTCTCTCTCTTCCAACATGTCACGAAATCATGACAGTTTTTCTTCTTCGTATATGTCGCGATATCGTGACACTTTTCTTACTTGTCCTTTTTCTTTGATCTTTTGCATATGGGCCACTTCGGTCTTCTTGGAAAATCACTGTACATACTCCGAATAACCTTTGAACTCCTGTCTTCTGCATCTGAATAGCTTTTGAACTTCCTGTCCACTGCATCAACAGATCTATCTGACTGTGTTGACAACAATGACAATACTGTTGCTGCACCTTGCTCAACAATCTCCCCCTTTGGAATTTTTGGCAACACATGTGCAATTTCCTATAACTCTTCTCCCCCTTTGACAATAATACCAAAGGGCTACTGCAGACTCCCCTTGAGTCCATGCACAACATTCTCAGGCAAAATTTATTACACTTAGCAAAAATCATGAACATGAGCAAAAAGATAATCAAATACTTAAATGCTCCCCCGAGAATGTGATCCCTGTAGCTAGTCAATTCTTGGGAAGTGTGACCACTCCCAATTTATTGCGAAGGTACTCAAAAACTTCCTTGGGCAATGGTTTTGTGAAGATATCTGCTACTTGCTCTGTAGTTGGAACAAAATCCAACTTAACCTCACCTTCCGCAACTTTCTCCTTCAAAAAGTGATACCCGATAGCAATGTGTTTTGTGCGTGAATGCATAACCGGATTCTTGGAGATGTTAATGGCACTGGTGTTATCACACTTAACCGATATTGGCTCACCGAAGCTAATACCAAGATCTTTCAGGGTTTGTTTCATCCACAATACCTACGTACAACATGTTGTCGCTGCAATATATTCTCGCCTCTACTGTCGATAAAGAAACTGACTCTTGTTTCTTACTGTGCCACGCGACCAATCTGTCTCCAAGATAGAATGCACCTCCACTGGTACTCTTTCTGTCATCGACACCTCCTGCCCAATCTGCATCTGAATACAAAATAAGGGTGAAGTCTTTACCTTTCGGATACCATAACCCATACTCCATAGTACCCTTGAGGTACCGAAGAATCCTCTTCACTGCTGTCACATGAGTCTCCTTGGGATTAGCCTGAAATCGTGCTACCATGCATACTGCCTGCAAAATATCCAGTCCAGTAGTCGTCAGTGCATAGTAAGCTCCCAATCATAGATCCGTACATGGTTTGATCAACAGGTGGAGATTTGTCATCCTTGCTCAACTTGCAACCTCGTCGTCATGGGAGTGCTAACCGGCTTACAATCCTCCATTGTGAACACTTTTTAACATCTCTTTCACATATTTAACTTGAGAAATAAATATGCCCTTCTTATTTTGATTAACTTGCAACCCGAGGAAATACGAAAGTTCACCAATCATTGACATTTCAAATTCTTTCTGCATCTTATTTGCTAAATCTTTACACGACTCATCTTTGCTACTGCCAAATATGATATCATCTACGTATACAACAAGAACAATAAGATGCCCATTTTCTATTTTGACATACAAATTACTATCCACCATACCTTTCTTAAACCCTTGTTGAGTGAGATAGTTGTCTAGCCTTGCATACCATGCTCGAGGTGCCTGTTTTAAGCCATATAATGCTTTCTTCAACTTGCAAACCAAGTTGGGATCATCACCAAGTTGGAAACCATCTGGTTGCTCAATATAAACCTCTTCTTCAAGTTTCCCATTCAAAAACGCTGATTTCACATCCATTTGATAAACTTTGAAATTCTTGTAGACTGCTAAAGCCAGAAACATTCTAATTGCCTCTAGTCTAGCTACCGGTGCAAAAGTTTCCTCAAAGTCAATGCCTTCAACTTGTGCATAACCCTTACATACCAATCTTGCTTTATTTCTGACTACCTCGTCTGTCTTCATTCAATTTGTTTCCAAAAATCCATTTAGTCCCGATTATATTTTTATTTGCAGGTCTAGGTACTAACTCCCAAGTTTCATTTTTCTCGATCTGATCTAATTCTTCATTTATTGCCTTCATCCAACTTTCATCTTTGCTTGCGTCAACAACATTTTTGGGCTCAATGCTGGATAATAGAGAGTAGTTACTTACTACTCTTCTTCTTGTTCTGAACACCAACTTTGGGGTCTCCAATTATTTGCTCTCTAGGATGATTTTTCTGCCAACTGCCTATTTTGAATTTCTTATTTTCTTCCACTTCTGAATCACAACTTAAATCATCTGAGTCAATTTTTTGTATCTTTTCCATTTCGTTTTCCTCATCTCCTTCAATAACCTCTTCATAAATTGGGTAGTTCTTTTCATAGCTAATTACTCGTTCTCTACCTTCATCAAATTTAACATCGGCACTCGTCCACAATTTTCTTTAGCCTCTTGTTGTAGCATTTGTAAGCTTTGTTTTTTGATGAATAACCAACAAAAATACCTTCATCCGCTCTATCTTCAAACTTACCAAGATTATCTTCAGTTCTTTTGATGTAGCACTTGCTGCCAAAAACTTTGAGGTATTTTGTTGTTGCCCTTTTACCGAACCACAACTCATAAGGAGTTTTGCTTTCATGTGTTCTCAGCATGTACCTATTTTGGATATACACCGTAGTATGGACTGCTTCTTTCCAAAATCTGTCTACTACTCTGCTTTCAACCAACATAGTCCGTGCCATTTCCTGCACTGTCCTGTTCTTTCTTTCTACCACTCCATTCTCCTGAGGTGTCCTGGCTGCTGAAAACTGTCTCCTAATACCGTATTTTTCACAAGTACTCAGTAAACTCCTCTCGAAATGAATTCTCCTCCTCTATCTGATCTTAAACATTTGATCCTCTTTCTCATTTCATTCTCAACTTGGTTTTTGAAAGTCTTGAACATTTCAAAAGCTTCTGATTTATGCTTCAAGAAAAATATCCATGTCATTCTGGAATAGTCATCAATGCACAACATAAAATATTTGTCACCATTTATGCTTTGTGTTCTCATGGGTCCACATAAATCAGTGTGTATTAGTTCCAAAGGTTTGCTTGTGTAGTACTCTTTTGTTTTGAATGTGACTCTAGTTTGCTTCCCCTTTTGGCATGAAGCACAAATGTTGTTTGTAGGTTTGTTGATGGTGGGAATATCTCTCACTGCCCTTTTTGAGTTGATTTTTACTAGATTATCAAAACTGATATGACCGAGTCTCTTGTGCCACAACCAATTTTCTTCTTCCTGTCCAATAAAACAAGCTCCTTCTGAAGTCTCTGAGAGCGTGTACAGGTTTCCAGATGTCCTTGATCCAGTTGCTATCAATTTTCCACTGTTTGTTTTTCTCACTTCACAACCCTGCTTCTTAAAAACTACTTCATGACCTTTATCACAAATCTGACTTACGCTCAACAAGTTATGTTTCAAACCATCCACAAACAAGACTTCTTCTCGACTTAATTTTTCCATCACTAATTTTAACCGAACCTTTGCCAACTATCTTAGCTCCATCATTATTTCCAAACTTTACTCGAACCACCTTCATATTTTTGTAACTTCTCAAATTTTTGTTTGTCACCTCGTCATATGACTCGGAGCATCCACTATCAAGTATCCATGGTACATATTTATTCTGTGCTTTAAATGTTGTTTGTACGATTAAGGATTCCTTTTCTTCCTTAAGTCGCTCTTTTTCTTTCCACTCCATTTTGATAGTAGTTTTGGGCTCTTGTTTTGCCTTTCCCTTATCAATAGCTTGTGCATGTTTTTCGAGAAGTTTTCTATTTTGTCTCATCCTATTTGGTTGAAATTTTCTTCCCTAAAACTGATTTGATGCAAATGTACTTCTACAGTTTCTTGCAATGTGCCCAAAATTATGACAGTTATAACATTCTACCGTATAATTCATCAGAGGAGAAAAAGCATTTCTACTCGGTGAAATTCCTTGGTCTTACATTATATTTGCAGTCTGAGATTTTATGTCCATAGCCATTGCATTTAAAACAGAAACCAGAAAAGGGATAATTGAACCTGGGTGATGGTCTTTGCCATGTTGTCGTAGGAGCCATAGGTCTTCTTCTTCTTTGATGTGTGACATTGGTGAATCCATCATTGTCAATTCTCCTTTCGTGCCTGGCATTATTGCTTTCTTTTGCATGAGACATTTTTCCTTGATCAACCTGTTTCTTATCTTCATTCTTTATGGATTCTACATTTCTGGCCTTTGATCCATTTGATGATTCTCCTTCGACGAAACCCAGACCAAATTTGATGCCTACAGGCCTTTGGTCATTTATAATCTTATCCAGCTTCATAGAACTTTCTTCGCGTTTGTGATAGCAACTAATTTTGTGATTCATCTCTTCTATCTACATCCGTAAACCAACATTCTCTTCTTCTAGTTTGCAGCAATAATCTATTTTCATGGTAATTTGTACTTCGAGATCTTCAGATATTTTCTTGTATTCTTTTGTCTGTACTTTCAGACTGGTTATGATTTCGTTTGCATCCTCAAGATTTTTTGAAATTTTCTTATTCTTTTTCCTCTCTATTTTCCACTCTTCAAGTGCAGAGATCAACTCACCTTCTAGATCTACTTCAGCCTTAGGGTTTTCACCACATACTTCAGAGTTCACTCCTTCTTCCTTTTCTGATTTTACTTCTTCAAATGCCATGAAAAGAGCTTCACCTATTTCCTCTTTAGAATCCTCACCGGAGTTGTCTTCTGTTGAACTGGCATTCCTGGAGATGAAACTTTTCTTCTTGAAGTTGCCTTTTCTGAAATTCGTTTTCTTCTTCCAGTCACTTCTTTCTTGGTGCGATCCTTCATCATTTTTGTTCTTCTCATTAAGTGGACATTTAGTCGCAAAATGCCCAATGCCTCCATAGTTGAAACATTTAAACGGTAGCTTTCCTCTGTATTTTCCTTTTCCCCTTTTTAGTTTTCTAACAAAGTTTGCTTCCATTTCATCTGATGTCTCTTCTTCCTCGGACTCTTGTTTTGCATTTTTATTTTTAAGGGCTTTAAAAGCCGCTTCTCTGTCTGTGGGTTTAGATCTTCCTATCCTCATCTCATATGCAGTCAAAGAACCATACATCTCATCTATACTAAAATAATTTAGATTTTTAGCTTCTTCTATCGCTGAGACTTTAGAATCAAACCTTTGAGGAAGAGATCTTAATACCTTTTTCACGATGGTAGAGTCTTCGATATCCTCGTCGAGTCCTCTGATCGCATTAATGATTCCATTAACTCTCAACATATATGCCTCAATGTTTTCATCGTCATTCATATTTAATGCTTCGAACTGAGCTCGATGTGTCTGATAACTTGGCCTCCTTGATCTTATCATCTCCTTCATGAATACTCCTCACTTTGTCCCATATTTCTTTTGCCATTTTATAGCTCATGATCTTTACTAGTTCACTGTCTGCTAATCCGCACATGATAGCATTCTTTGCTTTTGAGTTATTTTCAAATAGTTTCTTTTCGTCAACCTCTTTTGGAGGAGTGATGGGTATTGTGTATCCACTAACTACTGAATCCTAGATGTCGTATCCCAAAGCACAGAGATATGTCTGCATCCTGATTCTCTAGAACGTGTAATTAGATCCGTCAAACAATGGTGCTTTGTTTGATGAGAAGCCTTCACCACCTGCCATTGTGTTACTTCCAAGATCACCCTAGCCGGTTAAGCTTGTACAGGAACTTAGCTCTGATACCAATTGTTAGTCTTACAATGACACTGAGAGGGGGGTGAATCAGTGTAGCTCTATAAACTTAAATTTATAGCTCTTAATACCGTAACAATTAAAACTTATTACTAGATACAACAAGTATAACAAAAGAGCATCACACAACACAAGATTTAACGAGGTTCACCAATGTGGCTACTCCTCAAAAATTGATTGCTTGGACTACCATCCAAATCTAGCCTTTGCAAAGCACCAACTTTACAATCAATTTACCAACACCCACTGTAAGGAGCACCAACCCCTTATTTATCTACACCAACATAAAGGAGCACCAACCCCTTATTTATCTACACCAATAAAAGGAGCACCAACCCCTGATGCCAAGCTACAACCTAGACTTCAATTTGAATCTATAAGTTTGACAGTAAGATACCTTTGCTTTTGCAAGACCCTGACTGGTCTTCTTCACCTTTGCATTCTCTATGCACTCGCTCTCTCTGTAATCACTTCGCACACTCTGCTTCATTACAATCAAACTTCATGATCATCTTCTCCCTTTTGTGCACTCTACTCTCTTTGCAAATTTTGCACTTAGCACGATTCGACATGACTTGCTCTCTACGCACAATGACCGTATTTCACACACATTCCACCATCTTCTCAATTCTCCAAACAACCCTCCTTTTATAACAATATTTTTTATGATGAAAACCCTAATCTTAGTCGACTATAAATCCTAATCTTAGTCGGCTTTCATAACAACTGTAAACCCTAATTTTAGTCGATTGTCATCGGTCTTCATCAGCTTCAACTCAAGAAGATGTTCGGTTTATCCATCGCTTGATGATTTCATTCTAGACAGACCTATAACCGCCATACTAACTTTTGATCACTCTTCATATTTTAGAAGTATGAAATCACTCGAATCGCCCTGTAAATGTCGTAGTGATGTCGGTCCACTATCATACTTCTCATTTTAGTCAAGTTCTCCTTCTTGACTTGCGCATTTACGACCTATCATGAAATCGTGACATTTTTGCCTCTATAGCTTCTTTTGTTGTTGTTGCCACAAAATAACATGTGCTGATATCATGACACTTTCACCTCCTACGCTTTCTCTATTCTTTTGTCATGATATCATGACATTTTTACCTCCATAGACTTCATATTTTCTTTTGTCATGATATCATGACATTTCTGCCTCCGTATACTTCGTCTTTGCTTTTGTCATGATATCACGACACTTCTGCTTCCATAGACTTCGACTTTGCTTTTGTCACGATATCGTGACACTTCTACCTCCGTAGTCTTCAACTTAGCTTTTGTCATGAAATCATGACACTTCTACTTTCGTACTTAGCTTCTTTGCTTTTGTCATGAAATCGTGACACTTCTCCTTCGAAGTCTTCTTCTCTCTTTTGTCGTGAAATCATGCACTTCTTCATACTTTACTTTTTCTTTTGTCAAAATCATGACACTTCTCCTTGAAGTCTTCTTCTCTACTTTTGTCATGAAATCATGACACTTCTACTTCCATACTTTACTTCTTTGCTTTTGTCATGAAATCATGACACTTCTACTTCTGAAGTCTTGCTTTCTGCTTTTGTCATGAAATCATGATAGTTCTGCTTTCGTACGCTTCCTCTCTTTCTTTTGTCATGAAAATGCGACATGTCGCGATATCGTGACACTTTTCAAACTTACTTTCTCTCTCCTATTTTAGTCACAAAAATGCGACATGTCACGAAATCGTGACACTTTTCTTACTTGTTCTCTTTCTTCGAACTTGTCACGAAATCGTGACACTTTTTCCTGCTTTCTCTTTCTCTTCCAACATGTCACGAAATCATGACAGTTTTTCCACTTGCCTTTTTCTCTTCCAACATGTCACGAAATCATGACAGTTTTTCCTATTTTTTCTCTCTTCCAACATGTCACAAAATCATGATAGTTTTTCTTATTTTTTCTCTCTTCCAACATGTCACGAAATCATGACAGTTTTTCCTATTTTTCTCTCTCTTCCAACATGTCGCGAAATCATGACAGTTTTTCTTCCTCTTGTATATGTCGTGATATCGTGACACTTTTCTTACTTGTATTTTTTTCTTTGATCTTTTGCATATGGGCCACTTCGGTCTTCTTGGAAAATCACTGTACATACTCTGAATAACCTTTGAACTCCTGTCTTCTGGCATCCGAATAGCTTTTGAACTTCCCGTCCACTGCATCAACAGATCTATCTGACTGTGTTGACAACAATGACAATACTGTTGCTGC
The DNA here is from genome assembly GCA_028583015.1 of Wollemia nobilis. Taxonomy (NCBI): domain Eukaryota; kingdom Viridiplantae; phylum Streptophyta; class Pinopsida; order Araucariales; family Araucariaceae; genus Wollemia; species Wollemia nobilis. The sequence continues at coordinate 48,818 of JAQPPZ010001785.1, forward strand.
ACCTTGCTCAACACAAATAAGGAGATAGAGGATCTCCTTGTCTAAGGCATATCTTTACTTTAAAATATTATATCACTAACCCATTGACCAACACTGAATAAGAAACTGTAGAGACACAAGATAAAACCCATCTAACCCATTTCTTCCAAAAACAAAACTTATCTAAAACTACAAAAAAAAATACCATTTAACCCTATCATAGGCTTTACTCATATCAAGTTTTAAGATCATAGATTTCTCTTTTATTGAAGTTTCTGAATGTATAAATCATGAGCTACTATGATCCCCATCCAAAAAATTTCTCCCTTTCACAAAACCTCCTTGCTCTTCTAAAATAATTTTCTCTAACAATGGCATTAATCTATTCACCATAACTTTGGAGATAATCTTATAAGCCATATTACTTAGGCTTATGGGTCTAAAAGAATCATATAGTTCAGCATCCTTATTTTTTGGAATTAGGGTAAGATATGTTGTATTTATTTTATAAGGTATGTATTGTTTTACCCTAGATTATTCCATTGCCACCAATAAATAATCCTTCACTATATCCCAATTATGTTGGTAAAAAACTGTAGAGAGCCCATCTAGACCTAGGGATTTATCATTATTAAAAGAGAAAAGAGCTAAATGAACTTCTTCTAGAGTAATAGGCTCCATCAGTTTCCTATTGTCTTCATTCGTTATAACTAAAGGAACATCTTGAAGAATTTTATCATTAAGAACTTCAGTATCCTCTGAACCTAGAATATTCTAATAAAATGACTTTGCCTCTTTTCTAATTTCACTCTGATCTTCAATCCAAGACCCTTATATTGATTTAATTCTACTAATTCTGGAAGTTGATCTTGTACTATAGCCATCCTATGAAAAAACTTTGTATTTTTATCTCCTTCTTTTAACCAAGTTTGTCTTGATTTTAATCTCTAGAATTTCTCTTCCTTACTCAAAATATTATAATATTCACTAAGCAACTCCCTTTCTTCTGACCTTGGATTATTTTCATCACCTTTTTAAAATTTTGAAAGTTTACCTTTTAGTTCTTCTTTCTTCTCAAAAATATTTCCAAAGGTGTTTTTGTTCCATTATTTTAATCTAGATGTCATAGATTTAATTTGGTTTGGAAGAGCATACAACCCACCATTACCTAAATAATTCCATGTTTGAGCTATCATATCAAAAAATTGAGGATGGTCTTCCCACATTTGCTCATATTTAAAATATGATATTTTTTTAATTCACTTACCACCATTTTAACTCTTATTGGCCAATGATCTGAACCAATCCTTGTTAAGGTATTAATTTTAGCACAAGTTCCTTCATCTAGCCAATGATCTGAGAGAATGTATCTATCTAATTTTTTTGCTATTAGATTTTAGCCTCTCCTGTTGTTGGTCCAAGTATAGTTGTCTTCTTCAAACTCAACCTCCCATAGATTATTGTTTTGAATAAAATTTGAGCGGCCCCTCATAACAAATTTGAGAAATCTTTCATACTTTGGGTTAATTTCCTAATTCCCCAAATTTTTCATCTAGCTTGGTTATGGCATTAAAATCTCCAATGATCATGAATTGGATTTCTTGGTCTTTACTTCTCATAAAGGATTCAATCCCACTCCAAAATTCTAATCTACCTGATTGAGTTGTAGGTCCATAGACATTGATAAGGATGAAATGAATATCTACAAAGTAGCAAGTGACTAAAGAGGTTATCCAATGCCTAGTTTTATGAATGGTTACACAAGAGGTTCTAGAAGGATTCCAACAAGTTAGAATTCCCCCTACTACTCCTTTAGAATCCATAGCATCCCATTCACATCTTGTCCAAATTATTTTCATAGTTTTTGAAACTTCTTCTTTTGTCATTTTAGTTTCTTGTATACAAAGAATATCAGGTTTATTACTTAAACATAGGTCCCTAATACACCTATGATTTGAGGGGGTATTAGCACCCCTTATATTCCATGAGATGATAATCATGTCTCATTAGGGGATTTTGGCCCCTCTTATGTATTACCAATATCATTTTTTCTTTGGTAAAGAGAAGTTCATCCAACTTAGTTTGTGTTCCTTTCTCTATGTTTGCTCTTGCTTCCCTGGATCTTGCTTGATAATTTGAGGGTTTTCCTCTCTTTTCCTTACCTATATCATGAGTAGGTCTTATTATTCTATATCTCAATATTCTTTCACAATTTTGTTTTTCATCATATTTATCCTCTCCTAGCTCTATTATAGAAGCTTTTGACTTTTTCTTCTCATTTTTTGGTATTTCCTTATTAATGGCAGAGGTATTAACTTCTAAAACTAGATTTTATTTACCAATTATTTTCTCTTGAATGGTGCATGGTACTTCAAGAGAGTCTTCAAAATCTGATGAGACACATTCCTTAGGTTCATCGAGAATGTTCTTCCTTAAATTAGGATCATACTGAATAGATGGTTCCATGCTAATATGTTGAAATTGTTATATTGCATCCTCTAAGTTTTGATCTACTTTTTCTTCATAGACTAAAGCCTCAAAAGAGTTGGTATTTCTTCCAATATCCTTCCTTATTGGTCTCCACTATTTATTTTCTTTTATTTTTCTAGATCTATTTTTTGGAAGTTGAAAACCATCTTCATCCATAACCATTTGTAAGTTTCTCTTATGGTTTTCTACATATGATTTTGTTGGGCTCTTCTTAGGGCATGATATCTCAATATGCCCCACCTCATGACATCTTCTACATCTAAAAGATATGTTTTCATAATCTATAGTTTGGATCCACATCTTATTCCCATACTTAAGAATGATTGATTTTGGTAAAGCTTTACTTATATCAATCATGACCAATATTCGAGCATAAATAGACAAGAATCCATCTTTCGTCATATCTGAAATCTCAAGGAATTCTCCTAGAGTGTTTCCTATTTCCTTGAAGGTATCTATTTTCTAAAATTCAATGGGTAACCCAAACATCCTAACCCATACTGGTACTAGGGATAGATTTACATTTTTAGGTGAAAATCCTTCATACCAATGGGTAAGGAAGAGTCCTGCTCTTCCCATAAACCAAGGACCCCCTTTTAGGATTATTTCTCTTTCTTACCTAGAATAAAAAATATTTAGGAAGAAACCTTTGGGAAGAAATGATATAATCACTCCTAGAGACTTCCAAATTCTATCAATCAATTTTCTCAAGGCTAAAGCCCCTGGCCAATACCCATTAAATTTACCAAAAACTACCCTATATTGGAGCAATGAGGATATCTCTAAGGTGTGCTCACTAACCTTTACCACTAGGGATGATTCTAATAATTTAAATACAAATAAATCCATGGAAAGGGAACTCAAAATCTAATGAAATTTATCTGAAAGTCCTATAGCAAATATAATATTTGATAAAAAAATTATAAATTTTTCATGCACAATTTCTAAGATAAAGAAAGGGAAAAAGAACTTAGCTAAAAAATATTTGTCCAAATAGAATATCTTGCCTCACTGAAGTCCTAGCCCTTCATTGCTCTTCCCATCGTTTGAACCCTAGTTGGCAAATATTTGCAATTTCTGTTAATTGAATCTTGAAAAATCGTCACTACCCTTTTTTATAATGGTTGACCTCATAGGATCGTATCTCCCTCAATATTGCTTGGATTTTTGTATTTAACCACTCATTTTAAATCTATTCAAATTCTACACAAGTTGGTCCAAGAATCATCTGAATCAGATAACACTACATGAAGATATGTCTCCTATAAGATGAGATATTTTCCAAGAAAAAACCCTAATCCTTCATATTTTGCAAATTTATTTTTCATGACTTGAAAAATCATCACTACCCTTGTTCTAAATGGTTGACTTCATAGGGTTGTATCTCCCTTAGTATTTCTCATATTATTGCTTATGACCACTTATTTTAAAACTATTCAAATTATGCACAAGTTGGTCCAATAATCAGCTGAATTGGATAACTCTTCGTGAAGATATGGCTCCTAAAATACAATATATTTTTTAGGAAAAAAACCCTAATCCTTCACACTTTGCAAATTCATTGAAAATTTTAAATCTTGATTTATTTTGTTTGTATTTTTAGTTTGTTTTAACCATTCCAAAAATATCTAATCCATCATTCAAAACCTTTGAAACCATGTCAAACTTATCCTTTGTCATTATATTGCATTCTTACTAGCCTATGGTTATGACTCAAATTCAAGTTGAGGCCCAAGCCCAACAACCAACGTCCATGAAATATTCTATTCAATCCTCTCATCCTTTTATCATTCCTCCAACTCATAAAAGGGAAGAATCATAAGTATATTGTGGTAGCATGTCTAATGAACCTCCTTTTCACACTCCTTATCTACCTGATACACGTCTCACTCAACATGATCTTGGTGTGATGCACTGTGCTATTCATAACCAACTTCCTAAATCCCCTAAAATCAAGACTCTCTTAACCTCCACTAATCACAATAACACACTCATCAACCCAAATGCTACACAAGTATTATATATTTTAACTTAATTGTATCCTCCCTAACCTCCATCTCATTCTCAAGAGACTTCTACATGCCATCTTGCTTGACCTAGTTTGTCAAACCCATCATTTCCTCTACTACAAATTCCCACACATGTGAATTATTCTTAGTTCTAAGAGCAAGTCTATGATTCAACCTCACACATTCCATCCATAATCATTTCCCTTTTTAATACCCAAGTCATCCTAGTTGAAGCCCCTTGGTATGATTCTACTTATGATTATGCTGACATATATCCAACCCAAGGAATTAACACACATTCACTCACCCAACAGTTGATAGCGTGTCAGTGGTGATCGAACCCAATCACCCATCTTCTTCCAATATTTTATATTTGTCATAAATTCATCGTACTTTCATACACCCTTCATACACACCTAACCCAAATCAATATAATTATACTTAGATTAATCATGCTTCTCATCTCCATACTTTACTCCTACCATATCCTTTTAATTTTCTAATCATCCATAACAATTTTATTCTTCTAATTTCACTTCCTCTTTTGTAAATTTCCCTTCTTCTACAACCATTCATGCCATTGGTGCATCTATTGTATACCCTTATGCTTCTTACCCTTTGAATCCCCCTCTTATTACTTCAATTTAAATTCCCTCTTTTACTTATTCCTCTTCACAAGTGCCCACTAGCAATTCCCCAAAATACTCTTATCTTACATACAAAACCCATATTCCTCAACAATATCCTCAAATTCTAAATTATGAACCTACTCCAGCTTCTCAATGTTTTTTCTTCACTCAAGCCCCATCATGGGTCTTACACCTACCTATAGTTCAAACCCCACACCCTCCTCTTTAAATTTTTTATCAATGGTTACTAACATCATCACAAAATAACTTCATAACTAATCAACAATATCCTTCAACTTATCATAAACCACCATCTCCAACTCAATACCAATAACTTCCTAACAGGTATCCTTTTACCCAAAACTAATACCAACTTAATAAAAAACAATACCATCCTCCTCATAATCAATACCAATAACCTTCCACATATAATCAACCCCCTCTAGATTATAAGTTTATCCCTCAACTCCCTCATATCAAACAATATCAACAACAATCCTCTAACTATCAACAACCTCCCAAACAACATCATTTAACACTAAACCAATAGCAACAACCTCATTCATCTTAACAACCTTCAAACTATCAACTACATTCAAATATTGCAAGTACCTACAACCCACCTCATCAGTCAACACAAACTAACCCTTTAAATTTAGAAGGTTTCCATGTACTAGCCACCTATCAAAACCAACACACTTATTCTCCATCTCCACCTCTTTATTTGTATCCCCCTCCTAAATACATTCTCATCACTCCTTTGTCTATTCAAACTCTTATTTCCCAAGCCTCACCAGATGCATTCCAAATATTGGCTAATTAAGTCAATACTTTGCAATTGCAAGACATGAGTAATGGGTATGAAAAGCCCACTCTTAGCCAACTTCTCAATTATCCCATCCATCCTTCAATATTTGCACCACCATACCCTCCATATTTTGAGCCCAAATTTGAAAAATTCAAGGGTAATGAGGATCCCAAGAGCATGTTGGAACTTTCATTAATACTTGTTACCTTATATATCAAAATGACCCCCTCATGCTTAATATATTTTTATTAACCCTTGGGGGAGCACCTTGGAGTAGTGTAATCATTTTACTAGACATGGTATTTATAAATTTAAGATATTGGCCAATATTTTCCTCAAGCACTTCATTATAAATGTAAAAAAGAAAACAACATTAACATATTTCACCTATTTCTACCAAATTGATGATGAGTCTATTTTGGATTATGGTATTTGATGGAGAGTTGTACTAATTGAATTACCATTCTCTATTCGCATCATTGAGCTAACTTGAATATTCACTCAAAGATATTCAAAATCCATATCTTTATTGCTAAAACTCCAACAATAACATACTCATGATGAAGTTATAGTGAATGCTAAAATTACTGAAGATATAAAAATCCAATAAGGTGAGATAAAACTTCAAAAGAAATAATTGTAGAATAATAACTCTAAGGGCAATAACAATAATCAATCCAAGCCAACCCAAGTCAATCAAATTTTATTGAATATTGCAACCATGCCTAACCAACAACTTCAACCTCAAAAAGCTTAGTACCCACCTCCACAAAATACCTACCAAGCTCAACCACAATCATGCCATGGTATTCCACCTACTCCTCAACTTCAAAATCCTTCCCAACCCATCAACTATCCTAGGTGCCGTCCTAAGCATCCTTGCACTTTCACCCACTTTATGAGATTTTATCATCCATTTTATAGAAAATTTATGAGGCACAAGTAATATCCTTGATCAAAATTAAACCAAAATATCCAAACAAACCTAAAACTAAAGGGTACAAGGAGTATCACTTGTATATTTTCCATCGATAAAGGGGACATGATATCAATTACTATATTCAATTTAAATATCAAGTGTGGTATCTCATCGAAAGAGGGGTTATTTCCATTGATAATCCTTTGGCTCCCCCTAATAAAAACCTTCACATCTATCAAAATCCACTATCATAGCATAGGACAACCCAACAAAATAATAAGACTTTAACATTGACCACCCCACCAAATCAAATTAACCGTGTTAATAATGTTCCATACTACCAATTTTTTGTTGGTATGATCCATGTGGTCACTTGAAATAAATGATATCCTAATAAACTAGTACAACCTAGTGGTTTCCCTAATACACCTTATCAACTTTGCTACCACCACCAGTGTAAGCTATACCTCCTAAACCAAGGCCAATCCTCCATCACAAAAGTTGGATGACTCAATCTCAAAATAGTATTGAAAAAAGTATCCATCTATGAGCTCATTCAATAGCCTCCCCTACACTAAGATGCCTTTATGGATATCCTTAGGTCCATATAGCTACAAATCTATGATCCAATTCCTTCAAACAAAAATTGGGTAGTGTTCAAACTTGCATGTCATCAACTATCAAATTTTATGATCATGACATCAAGACCATCCCAATAGAAGGACCAAATCCCCCGTTGCACATCATGGCCTGCATGGATGGAAATATGTTCAAATGAGTTTAGGTCAACACTAGCTCCTACATTAACATCATTATCTCTGCCATCCTTAATCTCCTACCTTCTCATATAATTGCCTCTACCTTCACTCTATAGGCCTTAAATGACACTCTATGCTCAATGCTTGGCACATTTTCTCCCTGTCTAAGTAGGATAAAAACCATGCATACATTATGTCATGTTCTTGAAGTAGAGATGCAATATAATGTGCTTCTCATAGAGAATGGATAAGATAAATGTGGTGCATACCCTAAACATTGCATCACTACCTCAAATATATTCACAAGGATCATTTTCACCACATTCTAGTTTATGATGAACCATTAAAATATTTTCACATGGTCACACACCCACATAAGTATTCATTACCATCCACACATTTTCTCTTACTCCCACTCCATTAACACCGCTTTCCCTACCTAATCATCCTACTCATCCCTCACCTATTTACCATAATTCTTCCAATTCTAATTTGACACATCCTTTATATTCATCCTGGGTTCCTTGCCTCCCTCTAGCACTATCTCACTCTACTTAGACTTTCCCTTCACTTTTTTCATATGTTTAACCTCTTCACCCTTCATATCCCTCTTACTTGTTTCCTCCTTTCTCTCAATCTATGCATTCTTCTCAAACTTCTCCCCCTTTCTTCCAATCCTCTTTTAATTCCTAAACCATTCACCCTTCCCCTCAACCTCCTCAACCCTATACTATTCAACCATATCCCTCACAACCCACTCCCATTCCCTTATTCATATCCCATGTTTCCTAGAACCTTTCTCCCCTAACCCTCCTCTTTTACCTACACCTCCTTATCCTACCACTCATTCTTCTTCCTCTCACTCATCATTCTAGACCAACCTCCTCTAGACTACTTCTCCTTATTTCTTCATGCAATAATTCTTCTTCCATAGCCCTTTCACCCTCCTCTAATACGTAGTCAACAACCCCCATTTCTTCCACTCCCCCTACAATTTTTGGATAGATTACCATCTCTTCCTTTTTTATTTCTACTATTTTTTAATCCAATGTTATCACTTCCATAACACCTACTCTAACCCTCTACCTTTCCATGTAGCCTAAGCCACATACTCCTCTAGATCCATCAAATACATCTCCATATATACTTGATACCATCCATACGGTGCATGCCCCATCCATATCACCATCTCATTTGAAGGATAATATCAAGTCTTCATCCCCATCCATATCTCAACCATATTCATCCTAACATCCACACATTGATGTCCATATAACAAATCCTAACATTGGTGAATACCTTATACATAATATCACATTTATACCTCCCATTATATATTCAATTAAGTATTTTGGTCACCCCCATGATCATCCCCTAACAATTGGTGTTGTTGTTCCTAGGGGATCCTCCTCCAACTATACCAACTTTTTGTATGGGGGAGTTGATTCTTCCTCTAATAAAACACTTGACAAAGAACCTCAAGCACTATTTTGTAGAAACATTAACTTTTTATCTAAGCCATACTTCTTCATGAGATATTTTCTATATTTCCATTGGTAAGGTTATGGTCTTGATCACTATGACCAAGGTACTCACAACATTCTTGAACATCGTTCTCAACTTCCTAAAGAAAAATCCTTGGTTGACCTCCTTGAATATGAATTAGAATGTATCACTCTTGGTCTCAAGGAGGATATTGATGATGAATACATTGATCCTGAGTACTCTCATTTCTTTCCCAATGACTTTTTATAAGTTGCTATCATTCCTAACTTTACTTAAAAGCATGTACTTGGGAATCTAGCCTCTAATCATCATCCTCGAAGTTAATTCTCTCAATTTAATATGATCTTCATCAACCTATTCACACCCCTTTATAATCTAAATAATAATTCTCATCCATTTACCATTGATCCTAGTGTTATTGACTTTGAACAATTATCTTATCCTCTCTCCCCATCTGATTTCATTCTTTTTGACTAGTTACTCCAATAATCAAATGTTTATCTCCCTCATTTCCCTCCCTCTTCCCCCTCTCTTGTTTATCATTCCAAAGCTAACAATATTGAGCCACCCTTCCCTAAAAATACAATTAGTGAAATCCACCTTATCCCCACTCCTAATCAGCTAGAGGAGGGTTCCCACATGCTCATCAATGAAACCATAGATATTAACCTCAACTCTAATCCTAACAACCCATAAATTCTTAAATTTGGATAAATTATTTCACCTTAAGAGGAATAATGCTTTATCACTCTTTTGATAAAATACAAATAGGTTTATGCATGGTCCTAAAAATACATGTCTAGCCTCAACTCTAACTTAGTTGTCCATAATATTATGCTGAGTCCTAATGCTAAACCTATCAAAAAAGCTAAGGAATATTCATCCTATCATCACACTAATTATTAAAGAAGAATTGCATAAAATATTAGATACGGGCTTCATTCAACCCATAAATTATCTTGAATGAGTCTCAAACATGGTACTTGTAGGAATTCCCAATGGGAGGATATGCATATGCATTAATTTTCATGATCTTAATAAGGCATGTCCCAAGGATGATTTTCCTCTTTTTAACATTATTATGCTTGTGGAATCCACTATTTGCCATGAAATGATCTCCCTCATGGATGGTTTTTCAATAGACAATCAAATTCATGTTATTCATGAATACCAACATAAGACTTCCTTCACAATACTCTATGGAAAATTTTGTTATAAAGTCATGCCATTCGATCTCAAGATCGTTGGTGCCACTTATCAATGTGCCATGACCTATATATTTTATGATTATATTCATAAAATTGTTAAATATTATATGGATGATCTCTTGGCCAAGTTCAAAACCCAATGCAAATACATCAATTTCTTACACAAAGTTCTTAATTGACTACTTCAGCACACCATATGATTAAATCCTAAAAGGTGTGTCTTTGTTATCACATTTAGAAAAAAATTAGAGTTTATCGTATCCAAACAAGGTATTGAAGTGGACCCCAATAAGGTCAAGGAGATTGTTGACATACTACCCCCTAAAAATATTAATGATATTTAGAGCTTACAAGGTAAAATCCAAGCAATTTATCACTTTATCATTGAATTATCTAATAAATGCAAGTCCTTAAATCACATTTTGCAAAAGGGGTCACCATTGCATGGGCCCAATAATTTCAAGAGGCCTTTGATATAATTAAATGTTACTTAATATCTCCTCCTATTTTATCATCACCTAGACCAAGCATTATATTTCACTTGTATATATATGCTACTGATTTTTCCCTAGGGACCTTGTTGACCTAAAACAATGATACCAACCATGAATAGGCCATTTACTACATTATTCACACCTTGGTGAGTTACGAGACTATTTCCTATATTTGTCACACCTTATTTGTTGTCTTTGCAACCAAATATATTTGTCATTACATGTTTAATCATACCACATACATGATCACTAGGGAAAATATGTTGCATTATATGATGAGTAACACTTATACCAATAGTAGAACCACTAAATGGATAATTATTTTAACTAAATTCAATCTCAAATTCATTATCCATAAATCCATAAAAGGTCAGGTCATAGTTGATGCCTTTTTTGAATGTCCTCTTCAAGGTGATAAACCACTCATTATCGAGCTTGTAGATGAATCTTTCTTTAGTTTTACCAAGCTAGAAGAGCATATCAAACTTGAGGATGAAGTTGACCTTACCCTTTTCTTTAGCGGTTCTAAGTGAAAACATTGGGGAGATGGAGGAATTATTTTCTCCATGCCTCAAGGGGTTCCTATACCATTTTCATTTAAACTTGACTTCCCCTATACCAATAATAATATAGAGTATGAGATCCTAATCTTATGAATCTAGAATGCTATTGCCATGTGCATTAAGTGTCTCAATATTTTTGGTGATTCCCTTCTCATTTTCAATTATTTCAAGGGGGTATACCAATCCAAATATTCGGTCCTAAATTCCTATAAGAATATTATTGATAAAATGCTTACAAAATTTGATTGGTATGACATCAAAACCTCACCATGGTAATCTAATAATTTTATGAATAACATGGCCTCTCTTATTTCCCTATTCCATAGAATCCCTTTGATAATATCACTTGAATCCATGTCACCATGTGATTCCAATCAATTATTTCCTATGAATCTTCCACGGATGAATGATATGTCAATTTTATTCAAGCCAAGCCATATCATGATTGGTTCTCTGAAGTGAAGGATTTCCTCAAACTTGGTGCTATTCCTGTAGATTTATCATCCCCTTCTAAACACACATTCAAACAAAAGGTAACTTACTATAGTCTCTTTGCAAATTTTCTCTATCACCATGGTTATGAGGGCATCCTCCTTCGCTATCTCAAACACCAAGAAGCAACTTGGATAGTTTCTTAAGCTAGTGATGGCACATGTAGTAGTCATTTTAGTGGGATCTCTATCACAAAATGTATTTTACACATGGGATATTCTTGGCCCACCATGGAATGTTATTGTTGTGAATATGTCAATAAATTTCCTAAATACCAAAATCAGACCAATTTAACCCATGTGCCCTCCCAAGAATTACAACAAATTCAAGCCCTCTAGTCCTTCTCATAGTCAGACCTCAATTTTGTTGGTAAAATCTCCCCTCCATATTTTACATAGCACATATTGATCATAACTACAATAGAATACTTCACCAAGTGGGTTGAGACTATTCCTCTTATAAAAAAAACATGACCTCATATTGCAAAGAACTCCATCATCTCATTTATCATGTTGTTATCCTTTATAAAATTATCTCGAATAAAGGTCCTACTTTTAAAAACAAAATTATTTGGAATATTTGCAACAAATATCACATTCAACATAGCTTCTCAACACCTTATTACCCACAAGCCAATTGTCATGTCAAAGTAACCAATAAGACTATTTGTGCCATTCTCAAGAAAATTATTTGAGATAATCATAAGGATTTGCACCTCCAACTTCCTTTGGTGCTTTGGGTTTATCGAATGAGCATTCACATGCCTACAAGGAAAAATTAGTTTTCTTTATTTTGTGGCGTTGAAGCAATCATACCTCTTGAGCTTGAAATACCCTCATTACAAATCTCCTTATAGGATTTTATTGACATTGACATAACACACCAAGCAAGGCTCAACCAACTCACTCTTCTTGATGAATTATGAATCAATGCTCTTGAGCATCCCCATGTTTATCAAGATAAAATTAAATTGACTTATAATAAAAAAATTCATCTCTAATAATTTTAAGTCGATGACCTTGTGCTGAAAGAAAGACAACAAAATTTTAGTCTTCCTCCTCATCTTCATGACAAATTTTCTACTAAATGGCTTGGTCCATTCATTATTAAGCAAAAATTTAGTTCTAGGGCCTATAAGCTTGCCACTTTTGAAGGGATTGAGAAATATAAACTTATCAATATCCTCCACTTGCAAGCATTTTATGCTTAGCTTTAATTTGGCTATGTTCTTTGAATATTTTTTATATATTTAAAAAAAAACAAAATCAAACAAAATTCCATCCATCCTATCCTTGGATAATCACATCCCACCATTTTTCACCCATTGGATGATTGCATCCTACTATCGTTTGACCTTTGTATGGTCACACCCCTTAACCATGTAGACCTTGGATGGTCATCTCGTACATGCTAAATAAACATATCTCCAACAAAAAAAACACAAATATATCATCTCATAATATATTTCATCACATTAGCTATACAATCACTTGATCCATTTTTATTTGTGCATTCCCCTTCCTCCCACATCCCTCCTAGTTGTATGATCATGCTTTAAATGGCTATGTACCATGGAATAGTGTGTTACGATCATGCTTTGAGTGGCTATGTACCATGGACTGGTGTGTTCCCCTTATTCTTTATTTCCCTTCTTTTCTTCTTCTCCTTTGCATCATCTTCATTTTACTTCATTCTTTCCCCCCTCCTTTTCTTCTCCTCACATCCTTTCATAGCTCATTTCTTTATGTTTTTGCACTCTCATTTTTTGGGTTCACTAATCTATTTATTATCATCAGGTATTATTTGCTCTCTTTTTTTAGCCATGGTTTAGTTCTATTAATGAAGGATGTCTTCATTGTTATAATTTTCCTTTTATATATAATATTTTCTACTCACATACATTTGTTTACATTCATTCCTCACTTTTCATGTGTCTATACACACCCTCATTTGTTCTTCCTTGTATTAGATTTAGGATACTCTCTTCATTCTTTTGGTCACTCAACCATACCTAGTGGCTCAATCAATCTCCATCAAATATCATTAGGTCCTCAAGTTATATAGACATTTCTTGGTTACCTTGGATTCTCTCTAGGACCACACATGTACCACAATATTATTCACATTTTAATTTTATGAAAGATGATTTTATATTATGCTCTAGCCATAAATCAAATGGTTTCCCCTGCTCATCTTATCATATGCATAATATAAACCTAAGTATCCAAATGACATATATGTCACAAAAAAATATTTAAAAAAAAATCAAATAAAGCATTAAAAGTAAAAAAATTAAGAATCCTTGGGTATTTTAGACATCTCCATCAAGGCTATAGATTATTGGATGGTAGTGTATTAATTTTAAAGGATTATGGAGTTATCTCCATTAGGATTATAGATTCTTGACTCGTAAGGGAGTATGTCCTTCATGAGGTGACATATCTATCACATTAGCAATATTATTTTGTATAGACATCCGATTTCCCATGGGTAATCTAGATTATAATAGACTAAGTTTCATATTGGTTAGTCCTACCTCACTCAAAATTAGAAATAAACTTCACTACACACACTTTGGTCCCTTAGAGATTCAACTCCTTTGGATGGTTTTAGTATCTTTTGGTACTAGATTGATTAGTAAAGGCATTTGATCAATGTAACTAGGGTGTTTAAGTCTCTTGAAAGCACTCTCAAAGTTTTCTTCCTAAGATGTACACCACAACAAGTCATTTCCCATTCTTTCTACATTCCACTTTTCCCATGCATTTTATTTTGTCACATTGCATACCCTTGTTTCATAGTTATGTCATTATGATTATCTTGACACCCATGATTAATTAATTAAATATTATCCAAAAATACATGTCTATGCATTACGTAGTAAAATCCTACTAAACATACCATCCACATCAACACCCACCATTTTACCCTCCCTTCATAAATGTTCAATCCCTTGACCCTCCCCTCCCCATTCTTTTATTACCCATTGCACTATTTTTCAAGTATTTTGTCGTTGTCATCTATATCTTCCTCTATAAACTCACCATTTTAAGGGGTATAAAATATCCATAAAATTCTATCCCAAATTATTTCAGTACTCAAACACTCAATTCTAGAGTCACTTAGTCTAAGAATATCTTCTCAACGCTATCATTAATCCCTCTTCTACTAGAACAAATAGCATAACTTCTCTCTTTCAATAAAAACTCAAAATCATCCAATTTGGTATGCACCATGCCAATGCTTGTAAGTGTTTACATGCCTATGCTACAATCAAGGTGGAAAATGTAAGATCACTTACAATTGATTGAATCATGATGATAACACCTACCTTTGGCTAGTTACCTTGTCACATCAAATGATCTCATCAATCTATCGAATACAAAGATTTAAAAATATTTGTTCATTCCATGATTAGGCATCCTATATTGTCCCTAATTAGAGAGGTAATCTCACATCACCTTTCTCAAGCCACACCCATACATCATCCACCTCCTCTTTGCTAGGGTGTTAAATAAAATTTCCCATCCAACAACTAGGTGTTATTTTTTTCAACCATATTATGTTTTCACACAATGTGGCACAAAAAGGGACATCTGTAATCCCAAATTAACTACTTTTGCAAGCATCTAAGTCTATATCTCAATTGACTCACCAAAAACTCTTAATTACTACAAAACCATCACCAATTACCCAAATTCATCCAATTCCTCCAATTTTCCCAAATTCCTCTAAATTTCCCAATTAATTTCTTCTAATTTCTCTCTAATTCTTTAAATCCTCTTAATTCCCCCTAATATTACTAATTTCCTCTAAATTATCCTCTAAATATTTAATTCCCTCTTAATCCTCCTTTATTTTATTTTATTCTCCTACTTTTTTTGCTAGATAATAAGGGATTGTACTCGGGTCCCCCACCCTTGACAAATTACAACTCTCTTCATTATATCTTGAGATTTTAAAAATAGATACACTTCTCATCTCAATTGATATGCTATAGTTATAAACCTACATCAATTTACATAAAATGTCTAAATTCTATATTTTCATTTTCTGAATCTTTTCGATTTTTTGTATGAATACAAATATTCCAAAATTTAGCATCCTTCTTGGAATTTTCCTATAGAAGTCTTCACAATACTAAAACTTCACCTCTACTATCTATGTCTTATCATAGCTCACATTACCAAATCTGGATCTGCTAGTTTCCTTTATAAAACACAAGTGCAACCACAAAAATTATAATATATAATGTATATTAAAACACATCACTATTACAAAATAAAGCAAATATTACCAATGGAAAATATTAAAGTAAAATTTAATCATTTATTGATCCAGGCAGTCAACATTTTCTTGTTAGATTTAACTAAACTTACCACTTCCTCTAACCATAGAAATGGGAATTTAACTTTACAACACTTAATAAAAATCACTCTATTGGCTAGGCTATCTACACATTTATTACCTTCCCTTAATGTATGTTTAAACCTGATTTCTTCAAACGCTTTAGCAAGATCTTGAATTTCCATAGTTATCTCTTGTATATTCCATGGAGCCTTTTCTTTCCTCAAAATTACATTTATTTTTATGAGAGAATCATCTTCCATCCATTCTCTATTCAATTTTATTTGTTTGTATATTTTTAACCCTTCTAAAGTCGCCCAAGCTTCAACTTCATTATTTATCTTAAATCCACTATTGGAAGCATAATGAGACAAAATATCTCCTATATATTTTTAATTAATCCTCCTCTTATTGCTCCCGGATTTCCTTTAGAAGCTCCATCAAAATTTAATTTAACCCACTCCACATTCGGTGGATTCCAATTTATATTCTTTACCTTCTTTTTGTTTCTCTTGTACCCAACATCATAATTTCAATATTCAATGACTTGAATCCAACCATCAAGGCACTCTAAATACTCACTTTTATAAGTGCTCTGATTTTATTCTCCTAATTAATTTTATTTTTATTTTCTCTAATTCCTTTAATTCTTCACTAATCCTTCTAATTTTGTCCTAATCTCATTTAATTTATCTAATCTACCCCTTTAATTTTTCTAAATCCTTAAATTTATTTCTAATTCCTCTTTCATCTCCCTAATCCTCTAATAATCCTATTTATCCACTAATTGAACTCATATTTATCCCTAATATTCCACTTAATCCCTAATTAATCCTAATACCTTCTTAAAATTCCTTGCATTAAAGCAAAGTAACACCAGGGTTTAATGAATATTAAATAAATCCATAAGGGGAGGTAAAAACAACACCTACATTAAATGCGTAAGCCCCTTTTCACACCCCCATACAATCTAAAGTATTGTATCTTTTGATATATCTCATATTGTTTGTAAAGACTCACTTTTATAAGTGCTTTGATTTTATTCTCCTAATTTATTTTATTTATATTTTCTCTAATTCCTTTAATTCTTCACTAATCCTTCTAATTTTGTCCCTAATCTCATTTAATTTCTCTAATCTACCCATTTAATTTTTCTAAATCCTTCAATTTCTTTCTAATCCCTCTTTCATCTCCCTAATCCTCCCATAATCCTATTTATCCACTAATTAAACTCATATTTATCCCTAATATTCCACCTAATCCCTAACTAAGCCTAATATCTTCTTAAAAATTCCTTGCATTAAATGCATAAGCCCCCTTTCACACCACCATGTGGTTTAAATTTGAATTTATTCAAATTTAAAATTTCCATAAGTGGTTGAGGTCAAACACCACTTAACACCTACATTAAATGCGTAAGCCCCTTTTCACACCCCCATATGGTTTAAATTTGAATTTATTCAAATTTAAAATTCCCACTGGTAGCCTAGGTTAAAAAATAGTAAATTCTTGCAATAAATATCAAACCTCTTCACACCCTCCATTTCATCATTTAATAATGCCACATTGATATTTTTCAATTCAATATTCCCACTAGTGGCCCATGTCCAAATTCATTAAATATTAATTTTTAATACCCAAACCCATTAAACATTGTCCTAGCATTTAATTTTAAAATTTAATAGTCCCACTAGAGGCCTAGACCACATGTATTTAATATTAACATTAAATGATAAGATCCACTACACATTTTATTTGAATTAAACATTTCAAATTTGGGCATAAGTAAATATTTATTAGATGTTAGCATTAAATTTAGGTCCATTTGCACCCTCCATTGAGTTTTAAATGGTGACAAGGCATTTAATATTTTTGAATATAAAATTCTAAGGTACCCATGCCCACATGCTTCTTCACCTTCTCCTAGGGACATTTAATGTAGTCGAATTCCACTATGCTACCAACTCATCTCCACATCCCCGCCACATCGGCATAAATTCAACACCCCTTGACCTAATATATATATATATATATATAAAAAAAATATATATATATATATATATATATAAAAAAAAAAAAAACCCCCCCCCCCCCCCCCCCCCCCCCCCCCCCCCCCCCCCCCTATATATATATATATACCCTACCATTTTCTTCATTTGTAAGTCGCTTGCTAGTAGTTGTCGAGACTCTCCCAAATTTATGTCCTCCATCTCCTTTGTTCTTTAAATTATTATCCATCTCCCTTGATGTTTTCATCTACCCATCACCACATCTCTCTCCATGAACCATCCACCATTAAGTTCCTTCCTTCCATTCCTTCAACTCACTCCTAAAATTATACATAGGTAAAACTACATCCCGATGCCAGATCACAACCATAGACTCCACTCCCCTTGAAAGTCTAGATCAATTTTTGGGCGTAGCAGAGCAACAAAGAGCTTGGTAATTTGACTCTTGGATGGTTAAAAAATAATAGTTGCCCTACATTAGGATGATCTGTGTGTAAAATTCATAACCCCTTAGATGATCATGATCCTAATGTATCTTCAATCATAGTTACAACAAAAAATTAGAAAGGTAAAGAATGTATGATTTCAATGTGTTGCAATTTTATTAGCATTTCAAATTTCCTTATCTGTAGCTTTTTTATTTGGGGTCTAACTTTAGTAGGCCCCCTTTGATTCTACTAATATATTGGTATTGTGTAGGTGTTCCAAAGTTGTAGGTAGCCCAGGATGGTCAAGCTCACCCAAAGCTATCAAAAACCATCCAACATTTGAGTGTGATGAGGAATATATTGAATGCACTAGTTGTTTGATTTATTATGCAAAAAGGTCTCCTCACCTCGAGGACCTAATTTGTAAACCTTCAAAGAGTATTATATATATATATATATATATATATATATATATATATATATATATATATATATATATAAGTTTTTTAATAAAAGATCATATTTATTTCACATGCATGTATGGCACTTTTTCTTTGTTACACAAACATATTTGCATGAATATTGAACTATATAACATAAAATATTTTTTTATAAATTTAGTACAAAATACACTAATACAACCATGGAAATTTTTAGGTCTATTTTATGTTTAACTTGTGATAGTTGGGTTACATGGCGAGAATGATATTTAACTCAATGAAGCAAGCCTAAATACAATGATAACATAATTTTATTTTGGATCTAATTTTGAATTCATAGAACTCATTAAGCCTTTGATGACATGAAATCTATTTAGGTTTGGTTATATTTAGGTCATTCGATGCATGATACTAAATAGGATAGTTGGGAGGACAATAATGACTAACTCAAGGTGTTGCTAATGTTAACCATTAAAATGAATGTATGGCTTGATGATAGGAAAATAATGCTACACTAGGAAATAGGTGTTAGGATAGGTCCATGGTGTGGATATAACTATACAATAGAACCAACATGAACATGCACAACTTGGGAAACAAGACACCCTATCACTTAGTTTTATGCATGGAGGCTAAGAACTAGAAGGCTTTATCTACCTTAGGAATGACCTATATTAGGTGACACATAATGGGGATGTGTGTATTGGTTATTTGAATAAAGCACCATCATCAATAACAAGGACCATCATGGATAGATGATGATATGTCATCCTACCTTTAAAATTTAACTTGAGATCATCACAATAGTCATCTACAAGGGCATCAACTTTGATAACCTCAATGAAAACTGTTACTTTATGTTATGTTGGAGGTAATTATTCATGATTAGGAGAGGAGATAATGGAGATAGGGTGTAGGACCCAAAGGTGGAGATTCAATAAAAGACACCAGTGAGCCAAATATTTTATGAATTTGATTAATTTCAAAGTGGATTGGTAAGAAAAGAGAACTTGTAATTGGAAACCAACCCTTGTGTTTCGTTATCAATTTCTACATCCAACTATTAATGAAGATATATCATCTATTTAAGTAATGATTGTGTCATTGCAATATTCTATGCAACTATACCAGGGAAGAATGGAAAGTTAATGAGGAGAATTTATTAGATAATAATTATGACAACATGATATGGCTACAATGAGATCCACATATCACACACAAAAAATTCTCTACTACCAATAAAAATTATGTTTTTTTAATTGCCTTTAACACCCTTCACTAAATTCTTAAAATATTATTCTTGTTAGTCAATAGGAAAGACATTACAACTATTGCATACCTTTAGAAAAATGAGAAAAAATAGAAAATCTTAAAAATTGATTGGCCTTATCAACTATTATACATGATTAATGAGGAATAAGGGTTATAATATACTACTAAAGGATAGACTAATAATATAGAAAAGGGTGGAACGATTGGATTGCCTCAAATCTTATGTACTAAAATAGTATTACTTGAAAATTAAAAGGAAAAAAGAGAGGCAACATCATCTTGATGGAATGGTGAGCAAGTGGAACTCACTATGAAGATGTCAAAGTTATGAGTTTCCTTTATGTTGTACAATGGTCCCCATAGTCTTAGGTGTATATTTGCATGTAAAATATCTTTAAGAAAAGAGTACCATATATGATAAAATAAACACAATGGTATGAGACACTTGAACTAAAATATATGTATTCATGATTTAAAATTACATAAATATTAAAGTGAAAATAATATTTAGAACATAATATGCTCAAAGTTTTCAAGTGTGATAAGGAATCTAATCCCATCACCAATATATAACATTATACTAAAAAACTATAAATATAGGAATGTCATTTTAATGGTGAAGCCCAAGTTCTAATGGTATAATCTCCTTGAGATTGCTTTGAATTCATTATATATAAAACATGATAATATTATATTTAGAAAGGATAATAATTCATTAATTTTATTAATATAGGCAAATTAGTGGTCATATACTACAATGAACAATATATATATAGATATAGATTATTCAGAGTAGATTACGAATAAAAGGAAGGCATATAAATTGGATATTATATAAGATAAAAAGAGAAATGTAGAATAAAAATCTCATTAAATCATATTTTACACAAAATAATTCATGTTTATAGGTTTAGAAGTAGTACATACTATTAGTTCTTTAATATCACAATGTGGACATGATAGGATTAAATTTATAATCAACTTTTTCTAAAGGAAATAAAACCTCCTTTTTTCTTTTTGAATGAGGAAAAAATAATATTTTAGTTATATTTAAGAGAGTTATTAAAAAAAACAAAACAAAAATCAATATAGTTTAATCTATTATGTGTGGTTGAAATATTATAGCTAAATTATGTTTTAAAAATTGTGAAGATTAAGTATATTTAATTCTCATAAATATTTTTACTTTTGTTATATGTGGGAGAGATACTTATGTTATATTTTTTTATTAGGTAAATAAAGAAGTGGATTTTTGTATAGGGCACCCAAAACCTATTTACAAAAATACTCTAGACTTCATAAAAAAAACTGAAACATATCCCCAAAAAAACTGAAGCATTGCTAATTTACTTCTACTTATTCAAAATGTCCTATATCCACCATTCACAACATACCAATCAGTCTTGTTCGAATGTCCTTTCAATATTTCTTGTACCACATCATTATTACATATTAATTCATCATCATTATACATCATGTTATCTTGGGAGTCACACAAAACACTCCCATTAAGCCATGTCCAACTCATCATCACCTTCCACCTCATAATGGTAAAGTAATTATAATACTTTTATTATTTATTTCTCATAGGGGTTGACAAATTGAATAACTCTCACTTACACATGCCTTCACTAGTTGATACATATCTACTTCAGTTGTGCTTCAATTTAGAAAATTATTAGGTTCATCTTCTTCCACACAGCCCAAATCAAATGTGGAGGAATGAAGATCCAAAATTAATTTAGTATATTTCTACCTAAATTCCATTCCCATTGGATTAGGAGGTCTTTCAAGGAGATAGGAATTGCCCATTGAATTCTCAAGTTATTCCACAATCTACTCAAAATTGTTTACACAAAATTACAATGTAGGAAAATATAATTCATAGTTTCTTCTTCTTTGTAGCATAATATACATCTATTTGGAAATTGGAAACCCTTTTTATACAAATTTTATAATATTAAAAGCTTATTATAAGTAGTATTCCAAAGGAAGAAGGATATAATTAGGATAAACCCTTTTATCCATGCTTTTTTCCATAATTGAGGACATCCATCCATTGTGGTGTCATTGAATAGTTTAAAGGTATATTTTACTTTGCACTCAACTCCTTTATCTCATTTCCATGTTGTATTGTCTCCTTGTATAAAATTGTAATTTGTTTTTATTAGTTCTATCTTACTACATCTAATTGCTTATCTATTTTCCATATTGGAGCCTCCTAAACATGCCATTACCTTCCTTCCTCAATCATTCTAAGGTAGTCACTTGATTTCCTTACTTGAGTAGTCATTACCCATTGTGCCCCATACTTAATATCCTTATACTTTATCAATGGTTTTTTTCTTAACCAAGCATCCTCCCAAAATATGGCTCTTGATCCTTCTTTGACTTCTCATGATAGATGATCCCACAAAAAAATTTAATTCATACCAACCCATGTAGACCCATTTGGAAGGTTTTCCACTCTTAGAAATGATTTGGAGTTATCAAGAATTTTTCTTTACAAATATAAGTCCATTAGGATCCTTTATTTGGGCCTAACTTCCGACCCAAATTTCCTCTTAAGGCTTTACTCAAGACTTTCATTTTTCTCAATCCAAGTCCACCCAACAATTTACTTTTGCAAAAATTATCCCGTGCAACCAAGGATATTCCTTTCTTCTCCTTCATTCTTGACTAAAGGAATCTCTTACATATTTGATTATTTATTTTGCTATGGCAGATGGCATTTTGAAAACTAGTGCACTATAGATAGGTTGGATTTAGAGTGTTACTTTTATAAATTACTATTTATTTGCATGACTCAATTTTATTTCTTTTCATCCAGCAACCTTTTTACCAATTCTATCCAAAATTATATTCCAAAATTTTACTTTTAATCTTCTAATAAGTAAAGGCATCCCCAATTAAATTGACGACAAACTGGTAATCTAACATTTTAAAATCTCAACAGTTTTATTTTGTCTCTTTTTTTGAGTGTGAAGAAAGAAAAATTTAGTCTTCTATAAATTAGCCTTGTATTATCTATTTATAGGTATACATACTATACTCCTTTATATTCAACCTTGGACCTCTAGTATAATGTATCCAAACCTTCAATAATACCCATTTGAAATGGGTCTATTCACAGAGACTTTTAAACTTCAAATAATAGGTCTATGGTTTGAATCTAAAAGGAGGTAGGGTTGTACAATGTGCCTATGGCATCATTGACATAAAAAAAAAAAATTATTTTTTAAATTAAAGTAAAGAGTGACATTGTAGATGATTATATGAGAAGTTTAAAGTTTTTAATTTATATCTCTTAAATATTAGTTCTCAATAAATTTAAGTAGATCTTTCTTTATATTTTAATTAAGATTATAAGGGTGATAGTGAAATGTAACCCTAAAGCATAGGTATATGTTATTATAAAAATATAAAATATTATATATCACAAGATATCAACTAAAATAAATAATACTAACACCCTAAAGCATAGGTATATGTTATTATAAAAATATAAAATATTGTATCTCACAAGATATCAACTAAAAGAAATAATACTAACATCCTTGATACATATGTATCAATATTTTGTGTGTGTTTTATCATTACATAATTAATACCACCTAGTCTTAAAGAATGAGTCTATGTTATGCAATTGATTATATGAAAAAATTCTCAACTTTTATTCATAAGTTTATAATAATTTATATTTAGTAGAATTAGTTAGTTTTATGAAACACTTTGAGAAATTGTGATGAAAATCATATAGTAATTAATTTTAATGATTTAATATGTGTGTGTGTGTGTTGTTAATGGAAATAAAATATTTAGAAGAATATCATAGATATGATCTCATGTAATACATGGAAAGTATACTTAACCACTTCAATGTTGATAGCGAGTTATTATATGAATAGTTATAAAATTTGTTCATTAATTATTTAAAAATTAAGTAGAAACACTTTTATATTAAACCAATTTATTAAAAAATATATAAGTTTGTGAGGCCACACTAATTGTGTGTGCCCCCTCTCAATATTTTGGAAGGTTATTAGTGTGTAACATACTATTCTATGTTTGATGTTTTTATTGAAATACACCTAATGTTCAAAATCTTATTCCATCCTTGATGAAATGCTAGGATGATGGGTGCAATGCAAGTGCAAAGAAGATGCAAAAGTACAAATCCCTAGATCTATGTGCTTTTGATTTTCAATGTTTGCAACAAAAGTAAATGTTTCTCTTTTACTTTTCCAAACAAAATATCAAGGAATATGCATGCAAAAGAAAGGAAGTTAGCCTAGGATGTATTGCTTAAATTGTTAATGGGAAAACCAAGACTTGGCTCCTATTATAACTATTTATAAAAGGAAATTAATGCTTACAAATTGATACAATGATGTATAAATCAAGCCATAAATTTACATGCTCTTTTATTTTCAATGCTTGTGGGAAATGAAATATTATATATATGCAAAGTGTAAATACAAATAAAATATGATAGTACAAGCTTAAGCTATGTGATTCTTTTCGTTGAATGTTATTTCCAAGAAAATAATGAATTTTTCCCTTTCTTTATGTAAGGACTAAGAAAATATGTAAGGCAATCCAAATTATCTTGTGATGCTACTATATATTTGTAACTTCTCATGCATATAAATGTAAGAAAATAAATGAATTTATAAAAACCCTCATTATACTAACTTTGACTATAAAATTATTTACCCAATGCAATAAGTGATCATAAAACCTTATAATTGATGAGACCCACTTCACAAATCTAGTGATTCTAAAAATAATGCAACAATTTATGAATCCATTAATGTCTCTTTTGTGATTTACTATCTAAAATGTAGATCCAGTCCCTTGTTAAAATCATTTTCTCAAAATACCTAAAATATTTAAAATTTGAATAAATGATCTTAGATCTATTATTACAAACTAGAAAATAGAATAGGTAACAATGCAATTCAAAAATAGAACATACATAGGAAAATATACCAAGTTAGTCAATGGTGTAGAAGAATTATTACCAACAAGAGAAGAAAATGGAAAGAAGTACTAGAAAATATATAATCACCAGATATATAGAAGTACTAGACGAGATAGAAATTCTAGATGGGATAGAAGCACTAGATGTGACAAAATAAAAAAAATTGAATGGAGGTTCCAGATATGATAGGAGCACTAGATAGGACAAAATTACTAAATGATGCTAGATAATACTTTTGTAAGCTCATGCACTACCATTATATAGCTACAAATATAGAATCTACATATCCAAAACAAACTAAAAACACTATTTGAAGGAAGAGGCTTGTTGAGCTTTCTCCCAAAAAGTGGTTATTCTAAATAGAGGGATCAAACCCCTTTCTCCTTTCATAGTGTTTTGGTAGAATAAATAAATAATAATATGACAAAATTATATTTTTAAAATACTCAAAATATGTTAAAAGAAAGAAATCACAAAATAAAATGAAAGGAAGAAGAATGAATCGTAGCCTAGATTCAAATATCTTCCTCAATTTGTTGTGGATACATGATAAGTGAGGATTGTCCAATGCTCTTTTATATACCTCCTCTTTATTCTAGATTTGAAAAATTTTAGATAAATATTTAACCCTCAAGAATCAATATTAGTATCATGTACCTATAAAACAAAGTGAAGATCTAACATGCAAGAAGGGTGGTCTAAAAAATAGAGTAGCATGCAATTTCCAAGAGCCAATCTCAATAGCATATGCCTAAAAATCAATAATATAGTTTAAAAAATGATCCCTTTTGCCTTTCTCCAAGGGTGGTTTTATAAAACACCCAATCCCTTAGAGGACATGTTATAGAAGCATGCAGGAAATATAAGGTGTCTTATTTTACAAGATGAGTTATCTAGTTCTATAGGGTGAGGTATCCAGTTTTGCAATATGATGTGGTGTATTGTAGGATTTAAATGAGATGACTCAGCAATAAAAGATAGGTGCATGAAGTTAATTGACTAAATTACCAGCTATATATGAATATTGGTAAGTTAACTACCTTGATTGGATGTTAGGTTCTTTGATTAGCAATACAAATTTATGCTAAATGTGGTAATAGGTGAAATATAAAAGAAAGAGGTAACAACATGCAATCAAATTGGCAATTTGTTTTGGTTATGGCTATATGGAAGCATTGAATGGTAATAAAAGCATTAAAATAAAATTTCTAAATATTATAGAAGCACCATATGGACCATACAATGGTACTATTAGTGATAGATGCAAAATACAAACTATATGACACTATCATAGGCATCTAGTGCTATTATTTTTAGGATTTTGAGGTGTCTAATGTTGGCAAACATAGAAAATTTTATACTCGTTAAAAATATTTTTTTTGAGTGACTTCCAATGGCACTATTTTTATAACATTTTATTAATTATTGATGAAGTTTTATAATAGCCAAAAGTGATATCACTTTTTACCTTAAATTTGAGTACCAAAGGGGTTGATTTTTCTTAATTTATAAAAAGAGTTGTTTGATGATGCAATTAGTGTCTAGGAGTTGTGAAAAAATGGGTTTCTATATTTGACCCATCTTAATGCATTTATTATATATTAAATACATAAAAAATTATCATAGATACCCCAATTTTATGGCAAACAAGGGGAACCTATTTCTTTGGTTAGGTCTATGGTTGATGCAATTTGATGCACTAGCATACCCTTCACCTTTTCAATGGGGAGAGTGTTGAGAAAATATAAAGTGCATTCTATGAGAAGAAAATGTTTATTTAATGATGCATGAATTAGATGACAAATGAAACCTTGGGTCATAAAGGTCTGATTATATTTATTAACGTTGGAAGGAAAAGGGTTTTGAAATTTAAAAAAGGAGGGAAAATATTGTTGGATAGAAATGAGAGAGGGGGGTATAAATAGACTAGTAGGAGAGAGAGGAGTTGATATTCTTTGTGCAAAATAGAAGGAGAAGGAGATGAGAGAGTGAGTTGTGAAGATGGATAATAAGGGGAAATTGAAACATTAGGTAGAATTCATGTAGGACGTAGAGTAAGGAGAGGTTGTACCAGCAGAGATAAGTAGATAACTTTTGTTTTTATTCATTTTTAGTTTACTTATTTATTGTTATAAGGTTTTTTTAGGTGGGTGTGTCTTTAGTTTATGTTCTCTAGGAAAAAATTTTGGTTAGAAAATATGTTTATACACTGAATTATCATTCATTTAGTGCTTTTATTGTTGTACAATGCTACTATAATCATATGGTACTTTTGTTTCCATATAGTGTTTCTATGTCAATATGGCACTTCGATGTCTATACAATACTTATGTTATCATATGGTCCTAGTATCATCAAATAATACTTTCATACAATGCTCATACATGGTAAATGCATGTTTTTGTCTATGCAAGACTTATGTATGATGTTATTATCAATGACAAAAATGATTTATTGTCCATATGATTCTATCATCAAGCAATGGTGCTTTCATTTATAGTTTTTTTTGAGGTCAAACATGAATAAAATATACTCAAGTTTATACTTGTTGGAAAGATATTTTTGAGAACTTTCCAATGATATCATTTTTTTCAAGTTTTTTAATAATTCAATCTTGTTTTGTAAGCCTCAAATATTAGAAATTTTTCAATCCCTAGTGGTGATTTTACAAGTGCTATCATTTGTGGAAGTTTTGGGGTATATTTTTTAGGGGTAAGCATAGGCTTGTTTATATTAGTTGGAAAGTTCTTTTTGATCCCATTGCAATGGTATGATTTTTGTAAGAATTTATAAGTGCATCAAAAATTTATTCATTTTTTTAATGCTTTTATTTCATTTCTAAGCTAATGTTTGTCCTTTTTATAAATGCAAGACTATCTGTCTATTTTAGAGTGCTAAGAGAGGAAGTATCATGCATTACAAGATATCCAAGGGTTTTTGAATGAGGATAACTATGTATTTTAAGCTATTGAATGTTTATACTATCTAGTTTACATGCCAAAGGTAAGATTTGACTAAGAATTAATGAAACACTAATAGAACAATGGTACTCAAAGTTGAATATCTATCATATTCCTACAAGAAAGATCAGAATTACATTAGAGGATGTGCAAAGAATATTTAATATTTCCAATAGAGGTGGTACAATAGATATAGAGCAAAATAAAATGTATTGTCTATAGATATTGATTGGGCATGAGGAATTTCTAATGATGCAACCCAACATTGATATTAATGTCATTTTTATGGAAATACATTTAGATAGACAAAGCACTCTAGTTTGCACATTAGTCTTGGGCATATTTATTAGAGATACCAACAAGATAGTGATGTATTGGGATTGGGATGGTGTGGTTGTATATATGAGGTATGACTAGGTAATGTTTACTGGGGGTCTAGTAATGTTGGCACACCTATATTAGACATTGCATTGGATAGTATACAAAGATGGGAACAACCTAGTGTGTTATACTTTATTTTAGTTTTGGATATGGGAGTATATCTTGATTCTATGGCCATTTTGATTGCAAGGAGGAGTAGATTACCAAGATTCATATATAGCCTTTGTTGGGTATATTTTTTTAAGACTAAATAGAGATATATTATTGTGAGGTGCACTTCAAATGTGAGAATGGAATTGAATCAACTCCATATCGAGTAGTTCATATGGTTTCCTTATTGATAATATTTTAGATGGGTTGATGATGGATATCACTTGGTTTGAGGGTGAAACATGATATGGCTATGTAATCTAAGAGGCAAACAAACTCATTTTGGTATAGGATAGCTCATCAAGAGCAAGGATTTAAGGATTTTTTCAATCTAAAGATCTATGTAGAGGAGGATGTTGTTGATCCTAGTGTGGATGAGGATTACAAAGATTTAGGATGAGGAGTTTATTCTTAGCAAGTTAAATTACCATAGGATTAGGTACCTAGGGTGTATAGATAAAAATATTATCATCTATTTAGACACATTTAGGATTCCTTTAGGATGAAGAGATAAATATGTTTTCCTACGATGATTCCACCACTATAGGAATTGCCACCACTAGAGAATACAATAGAGTAAGAAAGGGGTAGCAAGCTATCACCTTTTAGTTTTAAGGTAGAGAGTGGTATGTCATCACCTATACTAGTTAGATAGGATAAGGAGGTTTTTCTATAGTGGATAGTTAAGGTAGATTTAGATATAGATGATCTAGTAAAGCAACTGGTGAGTTGGGAGCCTTTATGATGATTATATTACAAGGATAAATATAGACTAATGTATGATCTTTAATTTAGATATATCAACAATGGATGGAACTAGATCAAGTATAAATATATAGGGATAGACAAGTGGAAGGGTTGGAGAGGTAGCTAATGGACTAGGAGAGACAAATAGTATTTTTTGTAGGAGAGGGACTCATTACTAAGGGAGAGCACTATGATGCATCAAGCTATTAAAATTTTGACTATTGTGTAGGATATAGTTATTTTTAAGGCTGCTATAGCGGGATCAAGTGGAGGGGAGATATGATATGAGTGTTATTAGACTAGCTATCATAATTATAGGTCTAACTAGGAGATGTATAGGGTGATCTAAGTCAATAATAGGGGAAGGTGAGTCACATGGAGAGAGATGGATTAGGTGTAGGAGGAGTTGGATAGATCATAGTGATACCTAATGATAGGAAAGGAGAAGCTACATATCAGTCAAAATGATGTGCACATCGATATAGAATGAACAATACACTATAGGGAGGTGTATCATGGAGTGGTACCTGTAGAACAACTTCCATCATCTACTAGGGCACATTCATAGACCTACTCGAGATAAGTCAATCAAGCTTGTTACCAATCAATGAGAATGGCACCACTATAGAGGACAAAACTTGATAGTGAGTCCCAATCTTAGTGATTTATAGATGTGCATTAATTTTAATGATGTATAATTTTTACTATTCTAATCAAAACTATGAGTAATATATGGAAGCATTTATTTTTTTATTAATAGTTTAAAAAGGGGATTGAAAGGGCCCCTTCCCTTTTATAAAAAAATCTTTACAAGAAAATAATAAAAGATAAATAACAATAGGGTGCGAAGTCCAATTGGACTACAAGCAACCATTAAGAACCAACCAAAAGCACCCAATAAAGATAGACATAGACTACATAACCAACAACAAGCACCATCTTACAACAACTAAATTTGCATACATAACCCACTAAAGAACAAAGCCTTAAAATGGTCCTCCTTCCCCTCTAAGTAATATATATGGAAGCATTTATTAATTTATGTACTTTAATGATTATTTTGTGAATGCTAGATTTAATATTGTAAAGCAAAAAAATGACTAACACCAATAAAGTGATAGATCAAAGAAAATAACAACACATGCACAAAATGATAGATCTAATTTATTATAACTCAAGGAGCCTGGATCTCCAATTTGTACAATATATTTACCCCAAATATGGGGTTACAATGCTATGTATGCTTTGATACAATTATTACAATGGGAGGGTTTAAAATCCTCGTTCAAAATAATGTTGGTGTATCCTAGTCATCTTCACTCCAAACAATTTGTGAGTGGGCTTGCATATCCCTATGGGACCACTTGAGCTATAATAGTCATTAAAAAATATGTATTCTATACTTGTAACCTATACACAGATCACAACACAAAAATATTAGTAGCATATGTGAGATATCCACTATGTGAGACCCTCTAAATAATAGATCTACAAACCCTAGGTGTAGTGATGATAAAATATAATTTAAATACAAAAAATATGAAAATAAATAGTACTTTATACCTTTTCAGAATAATATTTGTGATGCCAATATATGTCTCTACTTATGTGAACTGATGATTCATGAATGGCCATGATAATTTTAGGGTTTGTCGACAATAAAATAGTTTGTAGGAAACACCATGGAGCATTGAGGGAAGGTTGTGAACACCATACAACATTTCAGAAATACTCTACAACATTCTAGAAATACCCTAGAGTGTTTGGAGTTTTTTGGGAGGTGTACTATATAACTAGATCTAGTTCACAAGGGTTTTAGTGATAGAAAATAGAGGATGCGATGGTGATGAGGAGGAAGGGTGTTAGTGAAATGCTAGGGTTTGGATGATGATGGATGAAGGGCTCTAATGATCTCAAGAATCCTTTTGAATCAACTAACTGCTTAACCTAATTCACAAAATTGAATGATATTTTATAACTTACCTTCAACATGTTAGGGTTTCGATGACACCAACAAGTGATTGATATTAAAACATGATGAATGACTAATATTATAACTTTGATATGTGACATGGATCAATTTAAATGGATGGTTGAGATTAATACATGATGAGAAGATGTGATTTATTTTTATATATATAGATATATTAAATATAAATATAAATATATTAAATATTTATATTTATATATAAATATAAATAAATATACATATATATAAATAAATAATAGAGGGTTGTGATTGAATTATTTGTGGGTAATAGATGGCTAGGATTGGTTTCTACAGATACCCCTTTTTGTATCGTGTTACATCAAACACAATTTGGTGCAAAAACAAGACACATGGTTTAGTGAAGCAGCCTCTTTCCTTGGTGCACAAGAAGATCTTAGATACATAAATTGTAGGTGTAGCTTACCCCCTCAATTGGTGAATGAGTGAAGAATGAATATCATGAGCCAATTGATAGAATTGGGGATAATATGAATGATTTAAATGTATGTGGATGATGTATTCTACTTTTTCCCCAAAATATGAAAGGATTTGTTATGATGTGGATAGTATGAATAATGTAAATGAAGGTGAGTAACATTGATGATAATGCAATTATGATTCTGCTCTTTCCCTAATAGAAAAGGATATTTTTCCAATTATGGGTGATATGAATGATGTAAATGAGTGTATCCCAATGTGGAAAATCAAAATCAAATTTGGTTGTCCCAAGTTTAGGGTGATTTCATACTATTGAAAAAATATGCCTTTCATCATCATTGAGATGCAAAATGATGAAAATGCAAGATGATAAAGTAAATAGAGAGTCAACATATTGGGTTTGTGTTCTCAATGACTATTAATGTAATAGTAATGGTGTAATGAAGGTTATCCATGTTTCTAGCCCCACAAAAAAGGGCCTCAATGACAACTTTTGAGCAAATTAATCTACGCATAGTCTCATTTGAAAAATATGAGACCAACAAGATTTTGTTTTTGTACAAGAGGATGTTGAATTATGACAAGATAAAGTGTCCTTATGGTGATCTACCCATCCTACCAAATTGCATGGATAACCAATCGTTGCAATCACTAGGGTAATAGAGTAAATCACTAGATACGAGATTCACTTTAAAATATGAGTAGAATTGGCAAATGTTGAAGGGAAATGCAATGATAAATTAATTTGATGATTATAAATGATGATGTATGAATAAAAGTGCATTGATGAGTGAATTGTATGATTTTTATGAAATTTGGAATTGTTTTCGAATATTTTTAAGCAATTTTGGACAATTTCATGACTTTTAGTTGCAAATAATTTTTAACCGCCCAAATCAATCCAGGTTATCACAAAATGTGATGAAATGGTGTGATTAATGATTGGGATGATGAATGTGGCAGTTTTGTGGAATTTTAGGCCATTTTTGAGGTGTTTTGAAGCTCATATAGCATTTTTGTGACTTGATTGCAATAAAAAATTAACCACCCAAATCAATCTAGGTTTTCAAAAAATATTATGTGATGATAAAATGGATGCATGGATGGCATTTGTGGTGATTTTTATGAAGGTAAGAACCATTTTTAGACCCTTATGGACCCTTTTGCTAAACTTTGATGATAAACATTGACCAGTATTCGTATCCAAATAGACATTGGTGCGTGTCTGCTAGTCAGCAAACACTAGTGAGCATTTAGATGTGTAAGGTAAACATACTAGGGTATTTAAGCACACTAAAAATAGCTATAAAAGGTTTGTAGGGGTGATGGTGATGGGGCAGTGGATACGACAATAGGATTGGAGGTGTAGGTGGTTGAGGTAAGTTCCCTTGGCACTCTTATTTGGATTTACATAATATTTTTTTATGTTTTATTTTTTATGCAATGAATGTGATGGTGGTGTGCTTGTGCTTGTTGCATTGTACTACAGTTGAAAATTTTAGAGGCTCAACATTGATTCTAGCTCATCATACGTAGGATGAGAAAGGTACTATAGAAGGACCACTAGAATTGGATGGAGTGAGTAGGATTGGTGGGATGTGACCAAATTAAGGTGGTGAGGGATGATGAGGGGTACCTCTTTGCTTTGGTAGAGCAATAAGATCTAAATAGGGGAACCTTCTAATTATTGACTAGGGAGGTGATAGTGTCTATCAAATAGGTGTACCGTATCTTTCAAGTTCTTATGGAGAGGTTATGTGTCCAAGTTGGGCACAATAAGGAGTATGATATGAATTGAATATTTGGTGATGGATTTGGGATTGTGAACATACAAGGTAGAGGGATCAAATATTTGGACATGTATTCAAAGAAGTAGTTGGAGGTATTACCTGCCTTTTTCATGTCTTATTTGATACCTAACATCATCAACTATCGGTTCCCATGGAACATGATTCAACTATTATATGATATGATCAATGAGCCTTAGGTGTATGCATTGAAACCCACTCTACTAGATCAAACATACATGGAATTGTATGAGGTGAGGAGGCAAAAGTCAAATATATTAGGTTGTAGTGTACTACTATAGATTTGGGGTTGGAAGCACTTCAATATGGCTCATCTTGTAGGTATACCTTACGAAAAATGGCATAGGGATCATCCTTATGTATTGAGATGGCAAATAGCTAAGGAGGTCTAGCCAAGTCATCCTAGTCATAATGTCCAGGTGTACAAATATCTATGGGTAGGGTTGACACCTGATAAAGTGTATTGGAGGCCATGGTAGGATTCAAGGTTGCCCTTAGATGGAGAGTAGCTACAATGAGTGAGGTAGGATAGATGCGTGGTTGCTTAGCATGGAAGTGAGGTGGATATTTTATAGTTCTCATGGGTGCTATGGTAGTTTAGGATGCGGTAGGGAGTACCTAAGGCTCTAGTGTTCTATAGGCATTGATAGAATGAGTTTATCATGTCTTGTGTGGAGGAGTTGCAAGTGGAGTATAGGGATGATGAGGAGATAGATCTCTTGAATGTGGATGATGTCGAGACCATGATAGAGTATGAGGCTTTGATTTTCTTTAGAACCTCCATGGGTACCAAGTCAGGTGGTTGAGGATGGTAGTG
The DNA here is from genome assembly GCA_028583015.1 of Wollemia nobilis. NCBI lineage: Eukaryota > Viridiplantae > Streptophyta > Pinopsida > Araucariales > Araucariaceae > Wollemia > Wollemia nobilis. Next base: position 83,444 of record JAQPPZ010001785.1, read on the forward strand.
GGTATGAGGGGGAGATAGCAGTAGAGACCAAGGAGACTTCCCAATATCATATACATCATAGGTCAAGAAGTCGAGGGATATGGACGAGGGACATAGCAGAGTAGCCTCTATAGATTAAAGGTGATGATAGTTGCAAGGATGACATGGAGAAGGTTCTAGAGAGCCCTCCTAGTCAAATTGATGAGGAGTGGGCTAGGCGTAAGGCTAAGTAAAAATAGCTTCAGTATATGGTGGCAGACCAATATGAATAGATTGCTCAATTGTAGGTAGCGTTGGATGCATGGGTGGTGATAGGTGGAGGTAAGGATACGATAGTGAGGCTCCAACCAAAGTTGGCATGAAGGGAATATTGTTAAAGGTATGTTGTAGTAAGCCTTGGATCCCAAGATGGATATATCCAAGATTTGAAGGATCTACTTATGCAACATCACATTGGGCTACCAAATCAACCTTCCTCTTCCATAGTGGGTTCTATTAGGTATAGTGAATTTAGGTCTAGGGCTCCTTCAAGGTCATAGGGGTCTACTTTTAGGTATTAGATAGTGACATAGTCATAAATTTACTTGTAGGATTTGGATAGATCATAGTGATACCTATTGGTGGGAAATGAGAAGCTACATATTAGTCAACATGATGTACACATGGATATAGAATAAGCAATACACTATAGGGAGGTGTATCATGGAGTGGTACCTATATACCAACTTCCATCATCTACCAGGACACAATCATAGACCTACTCGAGATCAATAAATCAAGCTTGTTATTAATCAATGAGAATGCCACCACCCTAGAGGAGGGCACTTGATAACAATTTTTAGTCTTAGTGATTTATAGATGTACGTTGATTTTAATGATGTATAATTTGTACTATACTAATCAAAACTATGAGTAATATATATGAAAGCATTTATTTTTAATTAATAGGTTTAGAAGAGGATTGAAAGGGCCTCATCCATTTTACAAAAAAATCCCTACAAGCATATAATAAAATATAAATAACAATAGGGTGCCAAGTCCAACTGGACTACAAGCAACCATAAAAAATCAACCAAAATCACCCAACAAAGATAGACATAGACTACATAAATAATGATAGGCACCACGTTACAACAACTGAATCTGCATAAATAAGCCAATAAAGAAAAAATACTTAAAAGGGGACTCTTTATCCTCTAAGTAATATATATGGAAGCATTTATTAATTTATGTACTTTAATGATTATTTTGTGAATGCTTGATTTGATGCTATAAAGAAAAAAATGACTAACATCAATAAAGCGATAGATAAAAGAAAATAACAACATATGCACAAAATGATAGATCTAATTTATTATAACTCAAGGATCCTAGATCTCCAATTTGTACAATAGATTTACCCCAAATATGGGGTTACAATGCTATGTATGCTTTGATACAATTATTACAATGGGAGGGTTTAAAACCCTCATTCAAAATAATGTTGGTGTATCTTGGTCATATTCACTAAAAATAATTTATGAGTGGGTTTGCATATCCCTACGGGACCACTCAAGTTGTAACAACCATTAATAAATACGTCTTCTATATCTATAACCTACCCACAGATCACAACACAAAAATATTAGTATCATATGCGAGGGCTCCACTGTGTGAGACCCTTTAAATAATAGATCTAAAAATCCTAGGTGTAGTAATGATAAAATGTAATTCAAATACATAAAATTTAGGTTGAAAATAAATAATATTTATTACCTTTTCATAATAATACCTATGATACTGATCTATGTCTCTACTTTCAGGATTTGATGGTACATGAGCACTTGCAAGTGTTCGAGGGTTTATCAATGGTAAAATCGCTTCTGGGAAAAAACCTAGAGAATTTAAGGAATGTTGTGAGGACCCTATAGAATTTTGGAAATGCTTTGCAGTATTCTATAAATACCCTAGAGCATTCAAGGTTTTTGATAAGGTGTACTGCAAAACCAGATCTGGTTTGCAAGGGTTTTAGCGAAATAAAATGGAGGATGTAGTGGTATTGATGAGGAAGGGTGTTAGCGAAATGCTAGGGGCTGTATGATTATGGATGAAGGGTTCTAACAATATCAAGAATACATAATCCACTTTTGTATCAACTAACCACTTAACCTCATTCAAATAAGTTAGGGTTTCAACGACACCAAGAGGCGATCGAGATAAAAACATGATGAGTGGCTAGGATTATAACTTTGATATGTGACATGGATAAATTTGAATGGATTGTTAAGATTAAGACGTTATGAACAATTGTGATTTATTCATATATATATATATATATTATATTTATATTTATATATAAATATAAATAAACTTACATATATATAAATAAATAATGGATGGTTGTGATTAGATGATGCATGGGTAATAGGTGGCTAGGATTTGGTGTCTACAAATACTTATTTTTGTATCATGTTGCGTCAAATACAATGCAGTGCAAAAACAAGAGACACTTTATTTGGTGTATCAACTTCTTTCCTTGGTGTGCAAGAAAATCTTGGAGATAGAAATTTCAGGTGTAGCTTACCCCTTCAATTGGTGAATGAGTGAAGAATGAATATCATGAGCCAATTGAAATAATTGAGGATAATATTAATGATGTAAATGTAGGTGGATGATGTATTCTATTTTTTCCCCAACATATGAAAGTATTTTTGATGATGTGGATGATATGAATGATGTAAATGAAGGTGAGTGACATAGATGATGATGCAATCATTGATTCTGATCTTGACATACTAGAAAAGGGATTTTTTATATGTATGGATGATATGAATGAGGTAAATGAGTGTATCTTGACGTGGAAAATAAAAATTAAATTTGGTTACCCCAAGTTTAGGGTATTTCCATACTGTTGAAAAATATACCTTTTGGTGTCATTGAGATGCAAAATGATGAAAATATAAGATGATAAAGTAAAGAGAGAGTAAACCTATTGGTTTTATGTTCTCGATGACTATTAATATAAGAGTAATGTTGTAATGAAGGATATCCATGTTTCAAGTCCCACAAAAAATAACCTCAATGACAAATTTTGAGCAAATTAATGTGAGCATAGTCTCACCCAAAAAATGAGAGACCAACAAGATTTTGTTTTTAACAAGAGGATGTTGAATGATAATAATATAAAGTGTCATCATGGTGATCTACCCATCCTACAAAATTTTATGGATAACCAATCACTACAATCACCAAGGTAATAGAGTAAACCACTAGATACAAGGTTCACTTGAAAATGTGAGTGGAATTGGAAAATGTTGAATGGAAATGCAATGATAAATGAATTTGATAATTGTATATGATGATGCATGAAGAAAAGTGAATTTATGAGTGAATTGTATGATTTTTATGAAATTTGGAATTGTTTTAGAATGTTTTTGAAGCAATTTTGGACAATTTCATGAATTTTAGTGGCAAACAAGATTTAACCACCAAATCAATCCATGTTACCACAAAATGTGATGAAATGGTGTGATGAATGATTTGGATGATGAATGTGGCAATTTTGTGAATTTTTTGGTCATTTTTGAGGCATTTTGAAGCTTGTATAACATTTTCATGACTTTCGATTACAATAAAAAATTAACTACCCAAATCAATCAAAGTTTTCACAAAATATAATGTGATGATTAAATAGATGCATGGATGGATTTTGTGATTTATTATGTGGAGGTAAGCTATGTTTTTAGGCCCTTTTGGCACCTTTTACAAAAATTTTATGACAAACGTGACCAATGTTTGTATCCAAAAAAATGCAGGTGGGCATATGGCAGTCGGTACACATTGATGAGAATTTGGATGCACCAGGAAAATGCCCTAAGGTGTTTGAGCGCACAAAAAACAACTATAAAAGGGTTGTAGGGGTGAAATAAATTTAATTATTTCTTTATTGAGTTCTAGAAGCTACATCTAAATAAGTGAGTGAGTGTGAAGGATTCTAGTGATGGCAATTTGGGGAGTGGATGCGGTAATAGGAGTGGAGCCATAGGTGGTTGAGGTAATTTCCCTTGGTACTCTTGTTTGTATTTGTGGAGTGTTTTTTTTTTATGAAATGAATGTGATGGTGATGTGCTTGTGTTTTTTGTGTTGTGCTACAGTTGAGGATTCTGGAGGCTTGACATCGATTCTCACGCATCATACCCAAGGTGAGAAAGCTATTGTAGAAGGACCATTGGGATTGGATGGAGCATGTAGGATTTGTGGGGTGTGCCTAGATTGAGGTGGTGATGGCCAATGAAGGGTACTTATCTACTTTGGTAGAGTTATGGGATCCAAGTAGGGGGACCTTCCAATTGTTGAATGGGTAGGTTACAGTTACACTCAAAGATGTGTACTACATATTTTGAGTACCTGTGGAGGGGTTGCATGTCCAAGTTGGGCATGATAGGGAGTATGAGATGAGGTAGATATTTGGTGATGGATGGAGGGATCTAAACATCCAGGTTGGAGTGATCATATACTTGGACATGTATGAGAATAAGTAATTGGAGGTCTTACCCACCTTGGTCATGTTCTTGTTGGCTAATGTATTGGTGCCTAACAACACTGGTTGTTAGTTCCTATGGATCATGATTCAATTGGTATATGATATTATCAATGAGCCTTAGGTGTATGCATGGTCACATGATTTTCTAGCTTAGACATACATGTATTTTTATAAGGTAAGGAGGAAAATGTAGAATAGGTTAGGCTATAGTATGCTACTACAGATATAGGGTTGGAAGCACTTTAATTTGGCTCATCCTATGGGCCTGCACTACAAGGAGTGGGATAGGGATAAATCCTATGTATTGAGATGGTGGAAAACTGAGGAGGTTGATTTGAATCATCCTAGTCACAATGGCTAGGAGTATAAATATTTATGGGTAGGGCTAAAACTTGACTAGGTGTATTAGAGGCCATGGTGGGATGCAAGGTGACCCTTAGATGGAAAGCATCTATGGTGGGTGAGGCAGGCTAGATAGGTAGTTGGGTAACATGAGAGTGAGGTAGAGCTGATCTAATTATTATAGGTGCTATGATAGTTTAGAATGTGGTAGGAAGTACTTGAAGCTCTAGTGCTCTATAGATATTGATTGGATGAATCAAGCCTACCTTATGTGGAGGAGTGGCAGGTGGAGTATAGGGATTATGAGGAGATAGATCTCTTGGATTTAGATTATGTTAGGACCATGGTGGATTATGAGGTTTGGTTTACTTCACAACCTCTATGGATACTGAGTTAGGTTGTTGAGGATGGCAGTGGGGATGAGGGGAAGATAATAGCAGAGGCTGAGAAGAGTCCTCAATGTAAGAGATAGCATAGGATTAATAATCAAGGAAGTTGGTTGAGGGATGCAATAGAGTAGCCTCTAGAGATTATGGTTGAGTGAAACCATCTTTGATAAATGGAGGTAAATCAAGATGTAGATATTGCTCGATTGTAGGAGGAGCTAGATGTACGGGTGGTGATAGGTGGAGGTAAGGATATTATAGTGAGGCTTCAGGAAGAGCTAGCATGGAGGGACTATAATCAAAGGCATGATGTACAATGCATTTTTTCTTAGGATAAATATATCTAGGATTTGGAGGACCAACTTATGCAACATCACATTGGGTTTCTAGATTGACCTTCATCCTTCATAGTGGGTCTTGTTAAGCATAGTGACTCTAAGGATTATGACTCTATGTCTATGTCTCCTTTAGGGTCACAGGGGTCTAATTTTGGTTATTTTCCAGTCCCTTAGGGAAATTTTTGTATATGAGCCTTGGTGTTCCATTGTATATAGCCTTCGAGTGTTCATTGTATATGTGATTATATATATATATATATATATATATATATATATATATATATATATATATATATATATATATATATATATATATATATATATATATATATATATATTTGTGTGTGTGTGTGTGTGTGTGTGTGTGTGTGTGTGTGTGTGTGTGTGTGTGTGTGTGTGTGTGTGTGTGTGTGTGTGTGTGTGTGTGTCTTTTGTGTTATGACTTTTGTGTGGATGTTTGTGTGAATTCATATGTGAGTGATGTGATGAATGATAATGTAATGATGGTGGTTTATGGTTTATGATAATAATACAAGTGAACTGACACTCTAATGATCATTTCTAGTTTAGATTTTTGCTTGACCATTATTTATCATTATATCTTAATTAGGGGTACCAAAATGGTGGTATGTGAAATGGAAGACATGTAGTGATATGATAATGACATGGATATTATTTTGGCTTATGGATAGCTGAATTGGAATTTTTTTACAAAGACTCAAACATAATCACTAAGTTCTATATAATTTCTCTAAGACCAAATGTGTGTGCGATGAATTTTTTATTTACCAAATCATGAGCATGGTAGTGACTCAAGTCAATAAAGAACCAACGTGTGTGCAAGTGATTTAATTAACCCATATTGAGTAAATTGAGATGAAACCTATCATGGAGAATATCAAGAAGCTAGCTTGTCCTTATGTGTGATGATAGGTCTCTTCAAGAGAGACGTGTCACCACACATGAGCGTACTCCACTACTAGTCAAGCATGTATAGCCCTAGTGGAGATTAGCTCCATAGTCAAATAATTTGATATCTAATCTTTGGAGATTTAGACTACCTAACCATATGGATGGAAATGTAGTTCTATCCTTATGACTTGAGGATCTATGGTGTGTGATATATAAAAGAGTTAGATCTTTGGGGAATCAAATTCTCAACCACTCAAATCGAGTCCTAATGGGAATTTGACCCTATCCTTACTTATCATTCTTTTATGTTGAAGTGTTGATAGTGGTGAAGACCACTTCTTTTTATTTTGAACTATGTGCATAATGGGATAAGAAAATATAATTTTTTTCACTTCGAGGTTCAACCCAATAATGGTATTATCCCTCTTTGACACAATATGTGTTTAGTATGTGTAAGATGTAGTTGGTTCAAGAATTTTAGATTTAACTCCTAGAACTCAATATTTTCTCAGTGCCAATGTGTCCTAGTCCTAGAGAAAACTTGACATGTATGGGAGTTTGCTTGAAACACTAGGAGTAGCTGAGTGATCAAAAATACCTAGGGATGATGAGAATTTGTATTTGCAAATGATATCTTGGCTTATGAAGTGGTACAATGGGATGGATTTTGACTTGAGGGCACCTCTAATTAAGGCGATAAGATTTATTGGATCATTTACTATCTAAAATTAAAAAATGACCCCCTAATATGGTGGGTGAAATGTGTGAAAATGGCAATGAATTTTATGTGCAGAGTGGATGTATGAAATGCAATATGAAATGTTTTATTTTTCTTTGTATCCATGCATATATACATATATATAAATTACATTAAGAATAGAATGCTCTCAAGTGGATAATGTTTAGTGGCTCAAAATTTTCCACTCCCTCTAGAATCACAAGTCTATAAGTTCATTGACCCACCTTTTGTTTGACAATGTATGGACCCAAATAATTGGCCACAAATTTATCACGAATATGTGGTAATGTATTGGTGTTTTTTTATTCTCTTTAAGGACAATATCTCCTGCTTGAAATTCACGTAGATGGACTTTGGTGTTGTAAGCACGTTTTAAATGGTCCTGATATACTCGTAAGTGCTCCAAGACATTTATTCACCTTTCATAAAGGAGCATGAGTTGGTCAAGATGTGTTTGTATAGCAGTGTCATCATCTTTGAATTCCTATAATGAAATACATAGTGAAGGTATCTTGAACTCAAGAGGCATTATGTCTTCGGCACCATAGACCAATAAGAATGGTGTTTCCCCAAAAGGCATGTAGATGCTTGTTAGATAAGGCCATAATGCCAAGGAGAATTGAGTATGCCAATCTCCATGATTTTCTTTGACTAATTTTTTGAGAATAGAAATCAAGGTCTTTTTGGTTACCTCAGCTTATCCATTTATCCGTGGGTAATAATGAGTCAAGAAACTATGTTGGATATTATATTTCTCACAAAGTGCTTGAACATACTTATTTTTGAAAGACTTACCAATATCGAGATTATTTTTTAGGGCATACCAAAATGACATATTATATGGTGAAGTATAAACTCCACAATATGAGGTCCTATCATACTATTTAGAAGAATTACCTTAACCCACTTCATGAAGTATTCAATGGTAGTGATGATAAATGTTTGTTGTCTAAGGAAGGATCTTAGATTTTACCAATCAAGTCCAAATCCCATTGTGAAATGGCTAAAGACTTTGAATAGGTTACAATGCTTGTGATGGCACATGAGTTAAATTAGCATGTTGCTAGCATTTTTGACATTTATTGATGTAATTGCAATAGCCACGTTCCATGGTGGGCCAGTAATAACCCATGCATAAAATACACTTTTTGATAGCCATTCCACTAAAATGACCACCACAAGTACCATTATGAGCTTTAGATATTTCTCTTTATGTCTCTATAGGATCAAGACAATGGAGGACTCCGTCATAACCACATCTATAAAAAAAGTCCCCCAAGATATTCAAACGAGTTACCTTTTGTTTGGAAGTTATTTTGGCAGATTGTGATATATCTTATGGGAGTGTTCCAAACTTGAGGAATTATTTTATTTGGCTAGACCAAGGCTCATATGGCTCTTCATGAAGAAATAAAATATCCTTAGGGTAATGCATAAGGGTTTGGAGTCAAAATGTACTTATAAAAAAATGGTGAATCCTAATCAAACTCAAGGTGAATCTTAAGCAAATCAAATCAATCATCTTCACACAAAATTTGGGATATTTAAAGCCATAAAAAGTAAGGTCAAATTTGGGGAAAATTTTGACATTTTAAATCATATTATAACTTCATAAAAACACCACCATCAGGTTCAAAAGGATATTTCCAAAGAGTATAAAAATATCTATGCTTGGATATATATTGTGGCAAACTGACCCTAAGAAAAAATTGGTCCTAAAAAATTTAGGATAATGAGCCAACATCGAGGGTCCTCATATTCATCAATTTCCAATTTTTGTAATCCTAATATTCATGCAATTTACAAATATTCGCCATTGTGCATAACCCTGGATGTCCTTATTTTTAGATTTAGCATGGAGAATTACAGATTTGGAAATTGTTGTGAAAATCAATGGTTGTATCTCTCCTATGGATTTTTTTTGGAATAAATGATCCTAGTGAGACCATCATATCTACAAATATATTAGTCAAATGAGGTAAGCTATCAATATCATGCTAGTAAAATTTGGTAAGCAATTTCATTGCTACTTCATTATAAAGTTTTAGGACTAGTTCTTTGCATTGGTATGATCCATTTACTTGATAAAAAACAAGTTAAAAATTACCAAATATCCTAATAAACTTTATGGCCATAGCTATGGATTCTTGAAGTCCTAATATTAAGGCTTCATACTTTGCATTATTATTTGTGCATGGGAAATCGAGTTTGAATGATAAAGGAATAGGTATTCCTTGTGGTGTATGAAATACGAATCCAACGCCTTGTCTTTTTCACGATTAGAACCATTAAAGAAGAGTGTGATATCCACATCCTCTTCAGGGATGACATATTGGTAAGACCCCAAGGTCTTACTATAAAGTTATTAACAAATTAATGTAAATGTAATCGCAGGCCACTCAAAGGGGCTCCCTTGTAATCGCTTTGCCACTATAGGGGGATCCCTCCTTAGAATCTATGCTTATTATTATTCTTCTTGGATGATTTGATATACATGGCCAACCTAATAGATATATCTACCCTAAAGCTACATTGGTGAAGAGACATGATGGTTCACATATGGAGAGACGTGATGGTTCATGTTATGAAGGCTTGTGATGGTTCACTTTATAATTTAATAATATAATAATATAATAATTAAATGATTAATAATAATAACTAATACTAACTAATAATGTTAGGATTGAGGATCCTAACATGCCACCCTCCTTAAAAATAGCTTTTTCCTTAAAGCTGAAAGTGAGAAGCTTTGTCCTTTGTTTTCCAAGAAGGATTTGTGTAAGTTCTTGTACTCTTTTAATGATATCCTTTCGTATGCAGGGATATCAATAAGGATGAAGCATTAGCGAGGGGTTCCCAAGAACAATAGTAGAATCTTCCTTAGGAAAATCATGATGATGATGGGAGGGCAACCCTTGGGGTTCCTAAAATACTTTAGAATGATGCATCAAAAGTGATGGTAATGATTTAATATCCTTTTTTGGTTCCTTGGTAGAGCCAACAAAGAAGGAGTGTGTAGTCACTCTGCGTTGGTTTTGAATAGGTTTGGTCATATGGTAAGAACTATTGGTGAGGAATGTATGTGTAGGTCTTGTAGAGTGCATGTTTGGCTAGCATTTTTCACTTTGTGTATGTCTACCTCATCCTTGATTGGTACATCAATCACTTATTGCACATCGACCTCATTGTCTTCATTTCAGTGAGTAGGTGCACTGGTCGCGTCGAAAACAACTACCTCATCTGCTTGCTCTATGGAGAGACAGGGATCAACTTTCTTCAATAAATATAATGTTAGTGTAGCACATTTATGGTGGGGCAAAAATTGTTCATCACAATTAACACAGAGTCATTTTGCTCGTCGTTCCTTCATCTCCTCAAAGCTAATATTTTTAAATCGTAAAGTTCGGTTATATTTGGGGGTTGTGTAAGTGCTTTGGGCCCTTCCATTATGCATAGGTTTGGGAGTGATGTAAGTGGTCGACAATTTTTCCATAAGTGGTTTCCCTAATCATTGTTGTGCATTGATTTTATCTTCAGCTAATTTTGCCAATCCATAGGTTTGCATCATGGTATAGGGATTGAACCTTGTCACCTCCATTCTAATTTCTTCTTTCAATCCACTAATGAAGTTATTGATGAGAATTGATTCATCCAACCCTGTGTTGTGTTTGGTGATATCCTCAAACCAAGTTTGATACTCACGCACGAAAGTGATTTGAAGAAGTTCCTTGATCAAATCCCACATGGTTGGGTCCCATGTGGCTCTGATACCAAATGGTAAGACCCCAAGGTCTTACTATAAAATTATTAACAAATTAATGTAAATGTAATTATAGGCCACTCAAAGGGGCTCCCTTGTAATCACTTTGCCACTATAGGGGGCTCCTTCCTTAGAATTTATGCTTATTATTCTTCTTCTTGGATGATTTGATATGGATGGCCAACCTAATATATATATCTACCCTAAAGCTACATTGGTGAAGAGACATGATGGTTCACGTATGAAGAGATGTGATGGTTCACTTTATAAGTTAATAATATAATAATTAAATGATTAATAATACTAAATAATACTAACTAATAATGTTAGGAATGAGGATCCTAACACATATTCTTATTATTTAGTGATGGTAAATACCAAGTCATTTGGGAGCTCAATAATCAAGGGTTGATCACTAGGAAGTGGAGCTTCTGCAATATGATTAACTATTACCTGACCTTTAATGGATTTTTTACTGATGAACTCAAGATAAAATTCTATTAGAAGCATTATTCATTTTGCGGTGCGGGTGTTATATGTGTGAGATATCATGCAATGGAGAGGATTTTAATGAGATATGACATATGTAGTGTGGCTCAACATGAAATTTTTGAGTTTCTTAGTGGAAAAAACCACTGCTAAGAACGAATATTCTACGTAAATGTATATAGTTTTATAGCTTACCAGTGTTTGACTAATATAGTAGACAACTTCCTCTCAATTTTTTTCATTATTTTGTGCAAGCATTGTCCCTAATGCAAAATTTGTTGCTGATACATAAATATGGAAGGGGACCTTTGAGTGAGGAGGAGTTAAAACTAGTGGAGAGGTCAAGTATCGCTTGATGTCATATAAAGCTTTTGATATTTATTTATCCATGAAAATTTCACCCCCTTTTGTAGTAGTTGAATGGTTTGCATTTGTTTGAGAGTTGTGTAATGAAATGATGGATCGATTGCATATTTCCTTGTAAACTATGCAACTCTTTCAATTTTGTTAGGGAGGCATCTCCATAATGACCTTGACCTTGTTTGAGTCCACTTAAATGCCTCTCTTGAAGATAATTAATCCCAAAAATTTACCTCATGTGACATAGAAGACACACTTATTGGGGTTAAACCTCACATTATTCTCTAGAATTCGATCACAAAATTTCTCTAAGACATCGATGTACTCTTGTTGGATTTTGGTTTTTTCTAGTAGATTATCCACATAGTCTTCAATGATCTTATACATGTAATCATGGAAGATGTATGTCATGGCATGTTTATAAGTGGCACCTACATTTTTAAGGCCAAATGGCATTACCTTGTAAAAAAAAATCCCCCAAGGTGTTGTAAATGTTGTTTTGTGTTGGTCATAATGATTTATCCGAATCTAGTTATATCCTAAAAAACCATCCATTAAAGAAAAAATTTCATGTCCAACACAAGTTTTGACAAGAGTATCAATGTTTGATAAAATAATATCATCCTTAGGATACATTTTATTAAGGTCTCGAAATTTAGTGCAAATGTGTATCACCCCATTAGGCTTATGAATAGGTGTCATATTTAAAATCCACTTAGTATAATCAATGGATTGGATGAAACCCACATGTAATAGATTTTTAATCTCTTCTTTTACCATGAGGGCAATGGTAGGATGTATCTTTCTTAGTTTTTTTTTTATCGACTTAGCATCAGGAAACAAGGTTAAGCTATGTAAAAACAAGTTAGGGTCAAGGCCAGACATGTCTTTATAATACCATGCACAAATTTCCTTATTTCAATTGAGGAGAGCTATCAATTTCTCTTGTTCATCGATGGATAAAAATTTTCCAAGTTTAATAATTTGTGGATTATTCGTATTTATACTAAGGTTCACATATATAGTATATTCAATGGCCATGTGTGAAACTTACTCAAGGTTATGGTGCATTGGTGTTAGATGAATGTCATCAATGACATTATGAAACTCTTCTGGTATAGTCTCCTCCATTTATTTCTACAACACCAAAGGATCCGAGGGTGAATATGAAGGTGAGGGAGGAGGTGAAGGTGAAGGTGGTGGAGGAATGTAAGTAGAAAAATATCTTAACAATTCCTCAAAAAGGATAAACTCAATAAAGGATGATGGCAATGAAATATGTTCCTATCAATGAGACTTATGTCAATAGGAATAAGTTTTGCCAAATCGTATGGGTTACGGAGTAGGGTGAATAAGTCAACAAAATTCATGATGACTTAGTGGGGAATGGTGTTTGGCAATGTGAAGGGTGATTTGGTCCTATCTCTTGAAATCAGTAAAGGAACACTGAGAACCTAGATAGCAACAAGCAACATGTGTAAACACAAATGACAAGGCCATGCAAATGCAATGCAAAGATTTTTGTATTTTTTTTGTTTTTTGTGCATATGTTACATGATGTTCTTTCATTGAAAACAATGTTGTGGTAGTGGTGTTTCACCAATTGGCTCATCTCATTCCCTTGGGAGAAACAAACAAAACATAGGTTGATCAAAAAGAAACATTTTGAGATAATGCTCATATTGTTCAGTGAATGGAGTGACTAAGGTTGATTCCCTTTGGATTCATTAGAAGCTATCGATATAGCATGGTATTCTTCATAGAATTCCTCCTCAAAGTCATTATTATGATTGTTATCCTCTTTGTGATCTAGATGGAGTCATTGAAAGGCTTGCTCAAAATAGGAATCAATAGATTGTGAGTGGTATCCTAGTCCTAAATGGTCATGCATGTTTGGATATTAAAACTCGATTATTTCGTGCATTCACTACTAATATCATCCTAGGTCATATACTTACCAACAAAACCGATGAAAGTATCAGAATGGAAAATAAAAAATAATCATGATTTTAGGGTTGGCAGAGGATGGTTGCTTGGATTCGTCTAGGGAAGTGGATCAAACAATGAATCAACCCACCCATACATGATATTAATTTTATTAGATATTGAAACCATGGTTTACACTACTCCTATGGATAATGGAGGGCCATGTGGGTGATTATAATCCCTAACAATTTGGATTCTTAGTGGTGTAACTATGACATATCAAACCATGTATTCATGAATGCTAGGATTGGTGAGGTGGATTGAAACTTGGATGGATGTGGATGAAGTGGATGTGGATTTGTTAGGATCATGGGTGTCTTGTGGCTCAAATGAGCGAAGATATGAATGGTAAAATTGCATCTCATAGTTTTACAAATTGTCCTATGAGACATCAGCTATTGGAGGTGAAGGTGAATTTGGTTGAGGGGTTTGATGAATGGTTGATGATGTTGATGTAGATAGAATGATATTGGGTGTTTGTGGAGTTGGTTGTATGGGTGATGATGAATGAGTGGTGATAATGGGTGATGTTGATGTTGATTATGTGGAAGGTGTGGAATTATTTCTCCCTAGTGTGGATGTGGAATGTGTTGATTGAGTTTGACCACATGTACATGTAGCCGACTATGATGAAGGTGAAAATGGAGGTTTGATATGAGGTTTTAATAAAGAGTTTTTATGGGAAAATCCATCTAATGGAAAGGTTTTTGCACCCACAAACCTTGAACAACATTGAAATACTTGGTAAAATGTGTAATCTACGATAGTCAATCTCTAGAGGAGGTCGATTCCTTGTAGTCCCAGATAACTATTCCTAAAATCTAGGAGGGAAATGGTGCTGAAAGAAATAAACTAAACTATATAGAAGTTAAATTGGTAGAAATTAAAAAATGTCAAGACACATACAATAATAAGGATATGCAACTAAACAACCAACTACATAACATACTAGCTTGTTGCACGAATAGTCACAGAGTATTCACTTATAATTTATTGTATGCTAATGAGACTACATATTCTAGACAAGGAATGAGTACAATGAAAATATAGGATTCAAAAATATCACCATAAAACATCCAACATACTTAAATTATAAATATGCAGTCATCAACACATATAATTTAATCCCATTGTATCTTTAGGAAACCCTAAATTCCATACAAGTAAATGTGTACAGTAAAAATCTAGGATTCATAATAATCACCATAAAATTTTATCATGCTCAAATTAGAAATAATAGGTCATACATAGACACATAGTCTACAATTTAATAGAACCAGAGGCCAGATAGTAGTTCGTTTGCATTAAGGCACAATTTCCATCCTTACATATAAATTGCAAATGCCTATGAGCCAATTAGTATTCCTACATTCTTATATTTATAGACATTTTACAATCCTATAGTAGTAAAAAAAATCATTACCTAAGAAGTGGATTATTGTCATGTTAGAGAGTCTACTAGCCTGTCGAATCACTTTATAAGTATAGGTGCTCCAACTACTTGGATGTGTTGATTGATGTGGCCTAGATCCACATCATCTTGAGTCATATTTTTCTTGCTAGAAACATTTGGTACCTTGATTTTCTTATCTTCCTATACACCTTATCATCCACATTATGGACCTATTTTTTATGATATTTAACACAAAACCATGCCCAGTAGATGTCATGGGAGATAGGGAGGTTATCTTGTTGGAAAATGATTATCGGGTTGTTTGTGCACATGTGAGACACTTGCTTCTCATTCTCATAGAATTTAGTCATTTGCTATTTTTCCAATATTTTTATCCATTGATCAAATACCATCTCTCCTATGTTGGGTCCTTAAAACCTTAGCAATCCTAGATTGAATGCAAACTTGTCAGTTTCTCTTGTACTAGGCTCATCTTTCACTTGTGTGTGTCGGGTTCTCGAGTGTTGATCATATTCCTAATGGGTTGGAGTCTTATGGTACTTTCAGGACTCATCTTCCATTTACTAGCCTCCAATATTTGGAATAGAAAATTAGGACTTTTTCAGGCTTCAATCAAGAAAAATATTTTGATATTCTAGTGACCCTAGACTCTTTTATATTATAGCCTCCACAATGATCCTCATCAATGAAAAGTAGGAAGTAAGAGTGATTACCTAGACTCTTGGTCTACATCGGACCACAGATGTCTGAATGTACTAACTGAAGAGGATAGTTGGCCCTCCATGCTTGTCCACGAGGAAATTTAGATCTGGCATGCTTGCCCAAGGCACACCCTTCACAGACTTCCTTACTATCTTGAACTTTGGGAAGTCCAGTCACCATTGCTTGTGAAGTTAGCAATTTCAAACTTGCAGAATTCAAGTGACCATATCTCAAGTGCCACAGGACACTTGGATTGGTAATAGCTACATTTGCTAATTTATTTCCTCCTGGCTGGCCAAACTTCAAAGGAAATAATCTATTTTTTGACATTGGCACTTGTGTAATGATTCTATTACTATTGTTTTTGTCAAATATGGTGCATTTACCCTCATCAAAAATCAACTTATAATTCTTTTCAAGCATTTGACCAACACTTAACAGATTGTGTTGAAGATGAGGAGTGTAATAGATATCACTTACATGTTTTATGCCTTCTTTTGTTGGAACCGCCATAGCTCTAATGCCTTCAACTGCAAATGACTTGTCATCTCCCAATCGGATGCTGGATTTGTATGAGGAGTCTATCTTAGCAAAGAGTTCTTCTTTGCCACTCATGTGATTTGAACACCCTATGTCCAAAATCCATGTATCATTCAAATTTTGCTCTATCTGGCCATAAGAGAGAAAGAGATTTGAAGACTCTTCCTCTTCTCCAAAATTCCCAAACTGACTCATCGCTCTGGTTGCTGCTGCTTCCTTGTGAAGTCTTTGACCAACAATCACGAGCATAATGGCCAGGTTTGCCACAATTATAGCACACTTGTTTTGATTTGTCTCCTCCTTTTCCTTTTCCAGTTGTTTCCCTCCGTATTCTTCTTGTCCTCCTCTATTCTGGTTTCCACCTCTATTGGATGAACCTCCTCTGTTAGGAGTTCCCCCTCTTTGATTGTTCCTACCTCTGCCTCTCTGTTGACCTTTGCCTCGGCCTCTACCTCTGCCTTCATGTGTGGCAAAATCTTTTTCATCTCTTCCATAACTGGTGGAAGGAGTTTCCTGCAACCTCTCTTCATGTGAGAGAAGTGATCCAGTTAATGCATCAAAAGACAATGTGGATAAGTCTTTTGATTCTTCAATAATTATTGCTACAGAATTCCATTTTGGAAGAAGTGTTCTCAACACTTTCTTCACCATCATCTCTGGTTTGATATCCTCTCCTAGTGTGACCATTTTGTCGACTACTGCTTTTACTCTCACACAGTAATCACCGACTCTTTCATTCTCCTGCATCTTGAGATTCTCAAAATCTCGTTTCAAGGTTTGCAGTTTTACCCTTTACCTGGTCACTGCCTCTATAGCTCTCTTTTAAGGCATTCCATGCATCTTGTGCAATGACATATGATGCAACCCTAGGAAAGATAGTTTTGTCTAAAGCAGCATGAATGTGATATAAAGCAAAAGCATTATTCTTTTGTGCTTCTTTTCTTGTCTTTTTATCAGCATTCGAAAATGCTGCCCATTTCAAGCGATTGGTTCGTATAACCTTCCTCAACTACATCCCAAAGACCTTTTCCTATCAACAAAGTCTTCATTTTTATTGACCAGTATTCATAGTCACTACCATTAAATTTAGGGATAGGTAGACTTGTGTTTGCAGCCATTGCTAATAAAAAAAACTTTTATTCAAAGCACACAAGTACTTTTATTAAGGCAAATTGGAAATACAAAACAGTACAATATGATTTAATAATTTAAATCAAATCTCGCCTTCTTAGTGCATCTATGTTCTCCTTCAGAACTGCTGCTAATGATGACAATCTCATATTTCACTTCCACTAGATCTGCTGCTGCTGCTTCTTCTACTGCTGCTTCTTCTTCTTCTTCTTCTTCCTCTTCCTCTTCTTCTTCTACTTCCGCTGGGTCAGGATCAGGCTCAGGAGAGCGTGGTGTATATCCCACACTCACTTCATCTATTGGTACACCCGGTGTACAACTGGCACCAGTTTGAACATCCGAAACAAATTGCACAGTATCGGATTCTTCGATTCTCTGTTCGAAGATATTGTCTTTGGAATCGGCCTCGTATCCTGAATCTGGCTTTCTCAGGTGAGAAATTACCTGATTCTCCAACTGACTCAACACAGTGTGCAGACTAGTTCAGTGAACCCTTTCATCAAAGGATTCCGGTGATTCTCTCTTCAAAAGAGAGATAAGAGCATGATAACTTCCTTCAGATCGGAACATCTACCATTTTCACAAACACATTAATCCTCCTTTCATAAATTCTCTTTAATGCTTTCTAAAGTGTTTAAATAAATTTAATAATCCTTTTTTATTTTTTAAATTATCCTTTTTTAAAAAAAACAAATTTATTTAAAAAAGATAAATTTAAAAAAGATAAATTTAAAAAATAAATAATATAGAAATTATTAAATAAATTCAAAAAACTTTAAAAAAAAAAACATTAAAAAAAAATTACCTTTTCGTCGCACTTGAACCCGCGACCTCCTTGTCACGCGGGCACCTTTAGCCACTGTGCCAAACACACCGATGGAGATTAACAAGGGCTTCTGCCTTTTTATTTTCCCGACGGCAAAAAAAAATTTAAAAACAAAAAAAAATTGTGGCGCTCGCGGGATTTGACCCGTGCACCTCCTCGCAGCAAACGGACCCACGATCCAACTCGCCAAGTGGGCGAACGTGAAGTAAACGGAGGGTGCCGGGTTATAAATAAAAAACGGGCACGTTTTTAAAAAAAAAAAAAATTGTTTTCGTGGAGCGGGCGGGAATCGACCCGCGGACCTCCACGCACCAAGCGGACAGCACTGTCCGCTGCACCACAGTCGCGGACGGGAAATAAATTAAACCCCGTCCGCTTTGTAATCGCCGACGGGCGATTTTTTTTTTTTAAACAGTGGGATAAATCCCACATGCACGACGCGAGCGTGCAATGAGGGTTTTTAACCCTCGCGACGTGTAATATACTTCTTCGGCCTTCGGGCGGTCGATTTGCGACCAAAACTTTGCCACTGCCGCCGACCAAACAAAACGATGCTTGCCACGTGGGCCAAACTCCGTCTGCCACTTGGCAGAATTTTAGCCAATCAAATGTTGCTGCCACGTCACCTTATCAGCCAATCAGATGCGGCCAAATGTCTTCGCCAGCTCCTCTGCCAGCTCAGTCATCTCGACCTGCGTGCCGCCACGTGTCGCGACCTCACTGCCTCGACTGTCGCGCCATTGCCACGTTTGCCTCGGGATCCATGCCCGAACTACCTCGAGATGCGTGCTTGGTTGCACCTCGGGAACCGTGCCTGCGCTGACCTCACTTCACCTCAGGAACTATGCCCGAAAGTCGACGAATTCCGGCTCTGATACCAGATATGAAAACCCGACCAGTCACACTAACAGAAAAAATGCAGGACAAATAAAAATTGACAACTTTATTAGCAATTGAAGCATTCAACCTTACAATATATTCAAACTGCATAATATATAGAAAGGGAATAGGAGGAAAGTCTGCAAAGGATAGATAAGGGGAAATAGGAGATAAGGAGGGAGAAGATAGGGGAAAGAAAGGCGCGGAGGGATAAGGAAGTTGGAGGAATAAGGGGAAAGAAGAATTCACGGAGAGATAAGGAGGAGGGAAAATAGGAAGATGTTAGGATGGATATTAGGAGAGAAGGTACGAGAATTTGCCGACAGAAAATTGTCGACAAATGTAGGGTGTGTTCACACTTAGGCTTAGGAAAGGGATCTTTCTAAGCCTAGTTATGTGAATCCCTGTTCACATTTACAAAAACTCATACAAAAAGGTGGTACATAATGGAGAAAAGAATAAGGAAGATTAGACACCTAAAAGACATCAAAAGAAAACATGAACAAGAAGTAACAAGGGGAGGGAAGAAGACATGACACAGTTGTTAGAGAATTAAAAGTGCCACAAACATTAAGTATTATAGGTACACTAATCCTATAAACAACAAACAAATGGGAAAGAACAAAAGGAATAAAAACACAATGAGGAAAATGGTTCTAGGCTAACCTGATAACAAATATAAGAAAAACTACTAGATCCACAAGATATGCCATAGAATAGTACCTCAAATTTCTTATGTCATCAGATGTCCCCAAGCATCGTGCTCCCATAAATATACTCTGTGATTGCTAGCCAATGCTTCCAAAATAGAAAAACTACCATGCATAATTATTGCCTTTGAGACCCTTCTTCTTCTTTACATAATTCAATAGGAACTCATTCTGCATGTCACCATTAGCTAAGGAAAACTTGCACCATGCTCTTTACCTCATCTTCATTTTAGCAATACCTATTCTACAATGCATATGGAGTTTTATATAGAGCTTAAAGAGATAAGTCTGCTAGCTAGTATTTTCCAAAACCACATATTCATATTGAGTGCTTTTCTTAAAAATATTTGGCTTTAGGTGAATCATACTTAAACATTAATTTTCTATTATTTTAGGTCCTCTTCATTTGCAACGTTCTTATTGGCTGGTATCATTCATTTTGTTCGCACATGTGGTGACAATTTTGCTTTTTATTACAACAAATTTTAAGGTGTTTTTTGGTAATTTTATCATTATCCATTGGGATACAAAGTCAAACACACAGATCATGAAAAGGAGAGAGGAAGCAAGGAAAAGAAAGAAAGTGTTTTAAATATGCAAAATTTGGTACCCAAAATTCAATATTCTTGAACCTCATGGAATGAGCCCCCCTTACATCCTTTGGACTCTATGTACAGAGTAAATGATTATATTTGTATATACATGTGATCATCATATTATTATATATATTTACCACCTACTTATAGCAAAACTGCAATGTATAATTCATGCGTAACTGATATTTGTAGTACAAACTATCCTTTGAATCTGCAATGGCCTAACCATATGATCCCATACTTGAGTCATTTGGCATGGTTTACTAACAATGGCTTGGTATTATGTGATATTTTAACAAGGTTCCACTTTGAGTGAGCTTCTGATTCTAGGGCTTCTAATTTATGTTCAACACTGAATATCATAGAATCTAGTTGAAGCCCGATGATGGATTCTTTCAGTGGGAGGTAACAATAGCTTATATTTTTTAAATTTCCTTTGTTTGTGATGTATCCCCTAGGACCTTCACATGCTACCCCACCTTGGACATTTTTACTATAAATTTATACATTTTACTGGGTCTTAAGGGTACCTAGTTAATCATCATTGGTGGAGTGGTCATAGGGTAGGATATTTGGATTTTATGTGATTGACCTTTCTATTGACAACCCATATGAGTTTGTTTTTACTTCCCATGTGGGTTCATTTTTAAACTGGGTATTTTTCTTAGTACAACTTTTGATACCCAATTGCTACATCCCTATATTTGGTAGTATCATATTCTTCTCAACCTATGGATCTATCGGATATCTGTATTCCTGAATGACATCCAAGGATTTTTCACTTGGAAGGTCTATCAGGCTTACCCTTCCTAACACCAATAATCATTTCCTCAATTTTGTGGACTTAGGGGGTCCTCCCAACTTTTTTGTTTCCTATTAAATATTGATAGTTGGGAGGTATGAATCTTTGCATATTTTTGAATGTTTATCTCTTAGTAATTGAAAACCAAGAAGAGGTTCATGCAAGTATTTTACATCCTTTTTATTACTCATTTTATTTGTCTAAGGTGTCACTGGTTCTACATTTTCATCTTGTGTACAATCCTACACTATGTCACAGGCTCAATCATCCACCATGTGACTTTCCTCCATCTAATTGTAAGGATTATAGTCATTTTTTATTTGAAAATATTCACCAGTGCTTTAGATGATCCATTTTCTAGGTTATTTATTTGACCTTCCTCTTTCCCTAGTTCGTATATGTAATCAAGACATTTGGGTTGAAAAAGGGCAAGTTGCCATAGTGTTTGTTCGAAAAAAGGAAGGCCATCATAACAATTTTCTCTATCTTCTACAAATTGATTCATCATGCTTTTGATCACCTCAATGAGCCATTGGATATCTATTTTTTTCTTTTGATCTACTTGAATATTAGATAGAGTATTACCCCTTGATATCTAGAATAAATCATAACCAATTATTTTGAGGAATAAAGTATAGGATGTGGTAGCAAGGGACCTTGTTGTGTATGTAGTTATGAGAGGTGGAAGAGGAACCATATCCTCTTGAGGTGGTAACGTTCCTACTTGGATCGACATATTTTCATCTTGTAAATCTTATCGGAAGACTAGAGGAAACCTTTTCTCACTAGACCATGCAATCAATATGTTTATGTTATGATGGAAATCCTAGATATAACATAAGTAGGCCTAATCTTGGTATGGTTGGCCTTCTAGGGGAATCCTTTTCTAGGTTATTTAGAATTGAATATTGAATTTTGATATATTTTCATGAGGGGCCCACTTGATAAATAGAAATTGTATCAGTTGTGAGAAGGATTCACCAAAATTATCGAATTTGTCAATCAGATCCTCTACAACTTTAGTCCATATGTTAATGCTTCTAGCCTCCAAGAATCTATACCATAATAGATCCCTTCCTTTGAGAGAGAGAATAAGGAGTCTAAGAATTACATACTCATGCCTAATAATATGAACCATTTCTAGGTATGCAATATCTTGGCAATGCTCAAATGCAATTTTATTTGTCCCATCAAAAGTTGGCAAGGATTTGAAGGCAGGCTTGGGAATTTCATAATAATTTTAAATATTTATTGGACCTTCATAATTCCAAAAAGGAGCATCGTATTGATCCATTGCAACACCTAAGCTCTTTAAATCATTATATGATCATAACTTCTCTACTAGTGAGACCGAGTCTAATCATCAAACCTTAAGTTTTCTAGGAGATAGTTCTTTGAGAATTATGCAAAATGGAAACCGATCATGAACCTCAGTAAATTTTTAGCAATCACCTTATTCTACTCAAGGCAACTGATAATCAGGGTTAGGTTCAATCTACAGGGGAGTCACCAGGTGATAAATATTGTGGACCAAAATAGAATATCACAAAAAAAATATTTATATTTAAAAGGTAACTGGTCTTATGATACGAATAATTGTATTTGAGCAGAGTTGCTAGGTGATTTTTATAAGATATACTAATATAGGAAATCACCTATCCTTGTACTATCCAACTAAGGGACCTTCAGGTCCCACCAAGCATGCAAAAAATTATTGGTTAAAAATATATGTAATGAAAAGGTTTGTGCACCCACAAACCTTGAACAACATTGAAAGACCTAACAGCATGTGTAAGCTATGATGGTCAATCTTCAGAGGAGGTCGGTTCCTTGTAGTCCTAGCTAACTATTCCTAAAAGTGGGGGCGGGGGGAAGGGTGTTGAAAGAAATAAATAAAACTAGTTAGAACATAAAGTGGTACATATTAAGCAACATCAAGACACATGCAATAACAAGGATATGCAACTAAACAACCAACTACCTAACAAACCAGCTCATTGCACAAATAGTCATAGAGTATTCACTTATAATCTATTATATGCTAATGAGACTGCAATTTCTAGACAAGGAATACATACAATAGAAATCCAGGATTTAGAATTATCATCGTAAAACATCCAACATGCTTAAATTAGAAATATGTAGTCATAAACACACAATGTTACCCCACTTTATCTTTAGCCAACCCCAAATCCCAAACAATTAAATGAGTGCAATGGAAATCCAAGATTCAAAATTATCACCATAAAAATTTATCATGCTCAAATTAGAAATAAGAGGTCATACATCAACACATACTCTAAAAATAAATAGAACCAAAGGCCAGACAATAGTTCATTTGCATTAATGTGTAGTTTTTTTCCTTACATATGGATTTTAAATGCCTAATATTTGATCAATATTCTTTCTACATTCTTTTATTTATAGATATTTTACAATCATATAGCAGTCAAAAACATCATTGCCTAAGAAGTAGATTATTGTCATGTCATAGAGTCTACCAACCTGTTGGACCACTTTAGAAGTATGGGTGCTCCAACTACTTGGACATGTTAATTGATGTGGCTTGGATTTGTATCATCTTGAGTTATATTATGGTCATTGGATACATTTGGTCCCTTTATTTTCTTATCTGCCTAGCCATCCTATCATTCACATGATGGCCCTGTTTGTTACAATATTTTGACACAAAATTGTACCCAATGGACATCATGGGAGAGATGGAGGTTCTCTTGTTGGAAAATGATTTCTAGGTTATTTATGCATGTGTGAGACACTTGCTTATCATTCCCATAAATTTTTTATGCTTACTAGTTTCCCAATGGTTTCATACCCTGATTAAATGTCATCTCTCCTATGTTGAGTGCTTAAAACCTTAGCTAGCCCAGACTGAATGTAAACTTACTGATCTCTTTTGTACTAGGCTTATATTTCGTTTGTGTGTGTGCTGAGCTCTTGAGTGCTAACCATATTCCTAATGGGCTAGAGCCTTTTTGAACTTTCAAGAATAATCCTCCATTTACTGGTCTTCAAGATCCATACCAAAAAATTAGGACTTTACCATGCTTAATCGGGCGGAAATATTTTGTTATTCTAGTGATTTGGTTATTGCCTTGACTGAGCATTTTAGGTTTTGCTCGATTCTGATCAGGCTCAATAGTTCCAATCATAATTAGACTTATCCATATTTCCTGATCGAATATTTATCATGCTTTAAGGCTTTAGTCTATCCTATTTATTTTGATCTCCTTTGGATCAAGCTTTTTCTTATCTTACCAGAGGTCAGGCTTTTGGGATGCAACCTAGTTTTGGATAGGTGTAATAGTTTCAGTCATCCCTAAAATTAACTATTTTGATCCTCCTTATGTTCTATGACACCAGGGTAGATACTTTACTAGGATTTTTCCATTGTAATTGCTCTAGGGTTCATGATGTTTGGCCCACCTTGCTCTATCCATGTGTGCCAGATATTTAGCCTTCTGATAGGTTCTAGCTTGGGTGAAAATCTTCCAGTATACTCCTGACTTATGCCTTTATTTCATCCTACTCTATTCAACTTTTAGTCAATGAATGAGGACTTATTACCACCCTAGGGTTCCAATTAGGTATAATTCTTTCAGCATCTTGGATAGATGGCTACACTGGTAGGGGCCTATATTTCAGCAGTAGGATCCGACGTACATTGCTTGAACACTTCATCCAGGCACCATAAATTTGGTAACTTGATACCTTAATCATTTTTTTTAGTCACTTTATCAAGCGGTAGTGGACAACGGTGAACCTCCCAGGTTATAGTTACAACAAGATGATCCTCCATATTTTTTTGGGCTTCTCTTAGGTACAAGTGCTATAGTGCACTTTAGGGACATCTTCTTCATATGCTTTTCTACTTCACTTTATTCTTGGTGGGACCTCCAGGCTAAATTTTTGTTTATAATCTCTGATTTTATTTATAAGAAAGAAACCTAATATATGGACACTAACGATTAGGTGTGGGTAGGTATAAAAATTACCCACAAGGATCTCCTCAAGAATAGGAGCTTTTTATAAAGTGTTGTGTTATGAGGTGGATGGTGTGGTTGATGGGGTTAAGAATAGGTGAGTGTATGGAAGTATAGATTAGTATGGATTTGAAATGAAGTTGTAGTACTTAAACGGTTTGATGTCCATTGGTATACAATGAACTTATCCCTCATATACATATTTTAAGTATTGATGCAATATTGAAGGGATAAATTTCATCTCCCTTATCTGGGGATGTCCAAGGAGTACATTTTAAGCCATGAACCCCTCCAAGATAGGGAATATGGTATGCAACATCTTAACCCTCACTTATATAGGTAAGAAAAAAGTGCCAATTGTAGAACAAATAGCATCAATTAATACTATCACGGTGAATGTGAATTTGGTTATGTGTGAGGGTGGAATATTGAGATGTTTAAGGGTAGAGGTGGTGATGATGTTGATGGATGATCCAGTGTCAATCACCCCTCATTTAAAGGGATTCCTAACAACTTGAGCCATAATGTGTAATGGAGGGTCTAACAATTTTGATGATATTAATTTAATTTCAAAATTATAGAATTTGATAGAAGGCTTCTTACACATTCAAATACTCCCTACGAAATGTTTAAAGGCATTAGCCTATTGGCATTAAATTTCAATGGATTTTAAAATTTCCATTAATGCCTCAAAGTGTGAGGGAGATTGTTGTATGAGATCGTAGATGGATAGTTTGGTTGAAGCTATTTTAAGACTGGTTTTTAGCTGACTACTCAGTGATATAATGAATTTTTATGAACAGTTTGGGGGATGAATTGTTTGTGATGGATGAATTGGAAGGTGGATGGGTTGGGATGAATTAGCAAAAAAATGGATGGGTGATAATGAATTGGAAAGCTATTGAGACACACTTTCTTGAGGTTCTATAGGAGGTTGAATTACCTATTATTGTTAATTTTTTCTATTGGTGCTTCTTTGACCTCGGGTGACTACATGAATAGCCCCCACAAAACCTTGGTACTATTGTACATGATTAACTTGGTTAGGAGGAGTTATAGTATTTGGCCACCCTATCTTTTTTTGTTGTTCCTCATGATAAGGAAGTGGTGTTTGGTATATACCAAGGTTTTAATTTTGTTGAGCCAAGGGGTTATCAAACTTAATGGCCCCTAGGTATATCAAATCCTACACCATGTTTTTAAATGTAAAGCAAGTGTTAATGGCATGCCCTTTATGATGATGGAAAGTAAAAAACAAGTGCTCCTTATATTTCTTGCCATGTTTGTGTTGGAAATTTTGGGCACTTTGGGTACATTGCATTTGCTCAAATGTATAAGTTGTCATTGATGTCAAGAAGCTCTTGAAGGAATTTGATTTAATGTCAAATAATTTGTTTTGATGAAGGTTACGACATGACAGTTTCAAAGGTCTTTTGCAAACCCCAAGCTGATAGGTTTGAGAGAAAGAGCTCGCAAAGAAAAGTGTCACGATTTCACGATAATTTGCAAGAGGGATTGTACGGACGAAAAAGTGTCATGATTTCGTGACAGGTTCGAGAGAAAGAGCTCACAGAGAGAAAAGTATCGCGATATCACATGTCAGGTTTTCACGACCCGAAGAAAAGAAAAGTGCTAAGGAGAAAAAGTGTTGTGATATTGTGACATGTCAAGTTTTCGCGACCCAAAGAAAAGAAAAGCGCTAAGGAGAAAAAGTGTCACGATATCGTGACATGTCGGGTTTTCACGACCCGAAGAAAATAAAAGTGCTAAGGAGAAAAAAAGTGTCGCGATATCGCAACATGTCAAGTTTTCACGACCCGAAGAACAGAAAAGAGCTGAGGAAAAGTGTTGCGATATCACGACATGTCGCATTTTCAAGACTTAAGCAGGAGAGAGAAAGCAAGTTAGAAAAGTGTCACGATATCACAACATGTCATAGTTTCACGACTCAAAGAGGAGAGAAATGCACAGAGTCAAAAATGTCACGATATCGCAACAAAAATAAAGAGAAAGTCTAAAGAAGCAAAAGTGTCATGATATCGTAACAAAAGCTAAGACGAAGTGTACGAAAGCAGAAGTGTCACGATATCATGACAAAAGCTAAAAATAAGACGAAGGATTTAGAAGTGTCACGATATTGCGACATAAGAAAAGAAGAAGAGTACGAAAGTAGAAAGTGTCGTGATATCGCGACAAAAGAAAGAAGGAGCAGTTCGAAGGCGAAAGTGTCACGATATCATGACATGTTATGTTTTCACAGTCAACAACCAAGAAAAAGTCAAAGAGGCAAAAGTGTCATGATATCGCAACATGTGGCATTGTCGTGGCAACAGAAATAAAAGAAGCTACAGAGACAAAAATGTCACGATTTCATGACAGGCCATAAGAGCGCAAGACAAGAAGAAGAACCTGACTAGAATGAGAAGTATGACAGAGGACCGACATCTCCACAACATTTATAGGGGTAGATACAGAGTGAATTCTTGTAGCTAAAATGTGAAAAGTGAACAAATGATAGTGCGGCGGCTACAGGGTCAGTTACCGAATGAAGTCTTTGAGCAGTTGAGTTATCGAATATCTTCATGAGTTGAAGCCGACGAAGATCGATGACAGTCGACTAAAATTAGGGTTTGCAGCTGACTAAGTTTAGGGTTTGCATTTGTTATAACAGTCGACTAAGATTAAAGTTTTCATCATGAAAATTTTGTTATAAAAGGAGGGTTGTTTGGAGAGTTGATGTGTTGTTGGATGCATCGTTGAATGTGCATAAAAGTGTGTGATATGCAGCTGAAAGAGCATAGATAGCACAGAAGTGGCGAGATTATGCGTAGAGTGTGTGAAGACAGTGCAGAGTGTGTGCAAAGAGATGACTAAGAGAAGACGAAGTGCGGCTATAAGAACGCAAAAGTTATGTATGTTTTGTGAAAATTTTTGACAGGTTTCGGTGGGGACTTGTGAGCAGATTTTGACAGGTCCTAGTAGAGGACTTGTGAGCTGAGTTTTGATAGTTCTATCAGATAACTTGAGGATAGAGGAGCACTAGTTATTTGAGAAGAACCTGAGGATAGATTTGGCAAGTCTTTGAGAAGGCTTGTGTGCAGAGGATTGATTTGTTCAAGTGTTGGACAGATCTGACAGATAGAGGAAGACTTGTAATAGATCGACTGACTGTGTTTGGTATAGGTTGCTGAGCTGCTGTGGATGTGATCATAGAAGGTAGAGGTCTCTTAGGCTAAGAATTAAGGACAAGAGGTCTTTGGTGGAAAGGAGTTCCATGTGCTAGCAAGAGGTAGAGGCAGTTGATCTTTTGAGGGATCATTTCCAAAGCAGAGGGGAAGATATCTCCTTTGAGTAGAGGCTCATAAATTCTGATTTGGGGAAGGCATCTCCTTTGAGCAGAGGCTCATAAATTCTAATTGGGGGAAGGTATGTCCTTTGGGCCGAGGCTCATAAACATTGTAATTGAGAAGGATTCCCAAAGAACTTTGAGATAACTTTTAGAGAAAAGTTTTGTGGACGTAGCCCAGCCATTCTGGGTGAACCACGTTAAAAATTGGTGTCACTTTGTGGATGATTGTTTGCATTGCTTTGATATTGCTTTGGGTATATTGCTTTACTATTTTGAAGTATAAAGGAAAAAGTAAAAAGAGGTCTTATACTGTTCACCCCCCCTCTTAGTATAAGCTTGTGTTCTTCAGTTTGACTTGATATTCTAGTATTGATGAGTGTCGTTGTTCATTCATCATTTAATCATTATATGTGTCAGTCCAGGGCGGTGTCCAAAGGCTGTATGCGATAGAAGGTGTCACAGCTGCAGGTTCAGGTTATTCCAGAATAGGGCTTTTATTGGTGGAATAGTTAGTGTTTTTGGGGGTTTTGTGTGTTTTCTAACTCCTAATACTAAAAATCAAATTGCAGAAGATGAAACTAAACTAAAAACTACAATAAATGGAAATTGCAAAATTTGAAAGAGCAGGAAATGAAATGTTGCTGCAGAATTGACAGAAAGCAAATTATAGAAAACCACAAAACAGTTGCTGAAGAATAAACTAAATACAATTTCTCTAAGCATATTATAAATCCATAAAATCAAATTAACACCTATTTGCAAACTGGAAATGCCACAAATCTGAAAACTGCAGTGAATTACAGGAAACTGGAAATTGCTGCAAATCTGTAAATTGACAAGAAACCTGAAATTGCTGCAAAGATGAAACAGAACTACTAAAATTGCATGGAAATATGAGAAATATGTCAAATGCTGAAATCTGAACTTAAAGCTGCTAAAGAAATGAAAATAATGACAGAATTCTGCTAATCTGCTGCAGCAAAAAATCAGTAGGATATTCTGTCAAAAGTTGCCTTCTTCTGGTCCTGCAAGTGGCCCTTGCTTCCAGAACCAGATGAAGGTGTAGAATTTATGCTAAGGGAACTTAAATGCTAACCATAAACTTAATCATGCTAATCTGATAACTGGAAAATTGCACTTGTTATTAATTCTGGAAATGCATTACAGTAATGTAGGAAAAACCTGCAGATTATTGTTTTGCTACAGAAATGATTACACTTTACTGCCTATTCTTCTCCTATATGCCTAAATGCCTATATCACTATATTATCAACCATGCTGGGAGTTTTATTATTTATAATGTAGTGTTGATATGCTTGGTTGCTGATTTGCAGGGATTTACAACTGTTGTACAACTGCTTTCCTGAAATGCATGAGCTTACTTTGTCAAAACTTGGTCCATTCAACCCCATTAAATTGCATTCATTGAGGGAATTAGTTATCATGATCTGGGAAAACTGTCTGGTCAATTTTCATTCATTTCTTTTACCGATTTGTCACTTTTTGACTACGTTTTGTTGTTCCTGCGCTATTCCTTGTTCCTGCGCTATTATTTCTGCACTACTCCGGAATATCAGGGAGGCAAGTTTTAGTTGCTTTTCCATGCTTTAAATGCATAAAGAGGAGGTTTTAGACCACCTAGATGATCTTACCTTATCCTATTGTATAGGTGACATGTGCGGAAGTGACTGTTTCCCAGCCCTGCTGTAAATGTACAGCTGGCTGGAACTATCACAGTTTGACCCTGTTTTCCTGCACAGTCAGCTATAGGTGACAAATTCCTTGGTGCCTTTTGCATTTAAATTAATTCAAAATAGAGGAACATTATTACTAAGCACCAAACATTCAATAATGCTTATTGATTCTGACTTCCTATTAATGAATTAACTGAAAACTACAGAAATAAATAGTAAAAACAGACTATATGCTCTTAACATTTCAAAATATGCAAATATTATTACATAATGCATTCTATCCAAAATTAGCATAAAAACATAATAAAAAGGGTGTTTCAAAACAGTAGAATGTATCAAAAAGTGTTTATGGATGAGGCAATTCCTGGCCTCATCATTTTCCCCCCAACTGATGGTAATGCATGTCCTCATGCATTTTGTGCAGCTACGGAAGCACACAGGTCCAGATCCAGGCATCTCTCTTGAAAATTTAACAATGCACCACCAATATTGTAGAATCCACTGACTGCTTTCACAGACTGAAACCATTGTTGGAAGTCCTCATCAGGCTGTAGATCACTGTCAAAGAAATAGGGGACAGGAGTGATAACCAAAGGCATTCTATACCTTAGCCCTATCCATTGTTCCTTTATTTTTGAAATAATATATATAATACCTTCAGCCCTCCTCCTTGACCAAAACAGGTTAGTGGGAGAAATTGGCTCCCTTTTCTGTAAGGAAATGGACAATTCACCCCACCTGTTCTTGCATGCTGCCACTGCATCATCAAAGAAATCTGCACAAAAATTTTGAAACTGAGTTATACCCTTTTGCAGATTTCCTAAATAAAGGTGTCTCATCCTGGGATCCCTCATAAAAGAGTAGTGAGTACTGGTGCAATCCCTGTGATTGAGAGGAGCAAGCCTGACAAGTAAAACTGCCTGTGATTCTAAGTCCTTGGATATCTTTTTCTTTGAGTCCCAATAAATATTATTTTGCAAGGTGGACATAAAAACCCTCAGTTGCAAATCTCCTGTGTATAGGTGAGGCAAAAACATGCTTTCTAATAGCAAAAAGAAATTATGTAAGAACAATTCACACATTAAGTTTTGCTGCTCTGCTGGGCTCTGCACAAAGGCCTCCACAAATTCTACAGGAGTGTTTAACTGGTGAGGGAGCTCAGAAACCATTCTCATAATCTGCCAATGTAGGTACTTCTCCTTGAGTAGGATGCTGTAAAACCTAGGTGGTCTTCTGCATTGTATTGCATACTCTGCAATTTGACAAACATATTTTATCTATTTTTTTAACCTGTTGATTTCTGTTTTTTTCTCTGCTAATTTGGTTGCGGCAGAGTTCAAAGTTGCAATTTTCCCATCTAGCTGATGCCACTGAGTCATCCAATAGGCTATATCCTCATTATACTTAGTTAGAGGTACTGTGTTTGGAGGCCTTAGGATAGGTTGCATCTGGGCCACTATATTCACCTGTACACCAACTTCTACAGTTGATGTTGCAGCTGGCAAGTCTGTCTGTATCCCCTGTTCTGCTGTAACAACTGTGACTGCTGGATCATCAGGTGGAGGTATTTGTGCCAGAGGAGAAAGTGTAAACACTTGTTCCTGAGATGCAACTATGTGGTCCTGTTCAGAAGATGTTTGAATGTCCTGCTGCAAAGGACTGTCATTTTGCATCAAAATGTCAGATGGATTTTCTTGCAGAGGCACACTATCAGCTGCTTCTACCCCTACCTCACCTACAACAGGTGATCTCTGCACTTGTGCTATGTCATCTTCAGAAGAAGCCAAATCTAGGAGAATCTGAGCCCACTCAACAGGTGTTGTCTCTGTTACTCCTATAGACTGATTTTCCTGTTGTAGTAATTTGTCTTGCAAATCCTGAATCTGCATTACAGCAGAGAAATTTGCTGATCTTTTTCTTTTATGGCTTCTTCAGCTTGGTCAATCCATTTTGTCTGAGTTTTAATCACACTCCTTGCAGCATGCAACTGAGTGTGGATGTCAACTTCTTCTTCAGATGCAGAGTGTGCTTCAG
Source organism: Wollemia nobilis (assembly GCA_028583015.1). NCBI lineage: Eukaryota > Viridiplantae > Streptophyta > Pinopsida > Araucariales > Araucariaceae > Wollemia > Wollemia nobilis. The sequence goes on from JAQPPZ010001785.1 coordinate 115,935, forward strand.
ACTCAGAATGTGTTTCAGACTCAGAATA
>JAQPPZ010001786.1:0-165000 GCA_028583015.1 Wollemia nobilis
GTTTTTTGTTTTGTTTTGTTTTTGTGTTCTTTGTGTTGTTTTTTGTTGTTCTTGTGTTTTTGTTGTTTTGTTTTTTATTTTTTTTGTTATTGTTCTTGTGTTTTTTTCGTTCTTGTTCTTGGGTTTCTCTTTGTTTGTGTTATTTCATGTTTTTATGTGTGAGTGTTTTCTATGTTTTTTGTTTTTGTTTATTGTCTATTTTTAGTTGTTTTTTATTCTATTTTTATTTTTTATTTTTAATTTTTTAGGTTTTTGTTGTGTTTATTTTTAATTTTTTTTTTTGGGTTATGTCTTTGTAGTGTTCTATTGTTTTTGTCTTGTTTGTATTTTTTTATGTGGTTCTTGTATTTTTCTATGTGGTTTGTGTTGTGATTTCTTTTATATTATTGTGTGTGTTTGGTTGTGCTTTTGTTTTTGACACACTCAAGGAGCATGTTTTTTATTTTATTTTTTTATTTTTGTTGTTATTTACTTATTTTTAAATTGGTTTTGTGTGTTTTTTTGCTCCTTGAGTATTTCAAATGTGGTAGGCCAGGTCAGAGTCCTAGGCATTTTTTGTGGAATGGATACCCCTGCCTCCTTGGGTCTTACCCGAAAGTGGCATCCCTTTTGGGATGTTTTCCACAAATTAAAAAAAAAAAACATATACTTGCTATTGAGTGTCTTGATGATGTCTAAGCAATTTGTTCAGGTGCTCCCATGCCTCATTAATTTCTCTATCAGAGGCTAAGGGTATGGAGGTAGAGGGTATGGAAGATGTGGTTTGGGAGCAAGTCACACTAGGTATGGTGACTTGGGAGGTTGGGATTTGTGAAGCAGCATTCACATGTGCTTCAAACAAAGGATTGGTGTAAGTGGAGGTATATGATGTGCTAGGAGCACATGAAGGTTGGGGAATGGATGCATGGGATGAAGGTGCAACTGATGCCTCAAAGAGAGGGTTAGTATACACCTAGGTAAAATTAGGTGGTGGCTAGGAATAGATAGACTCTTGCTATAGAGTATATTCCTATCTAGGTGAGTTGGGAATGGACTCTAAGACATAACTAGAGGACTTCATGAGAGCCTATACTCTATCCATGTCTATATGGGTGATGTGATGGTTTATTGTAGGGGAGATTGACTCCTCCTGGGGTATGGTCATGTGGTAGGTTATGGATGGCAAGGAATGTGAGAGACCTATAGACAAATTTGCCTGTGTCACATTCAGGGTATCTACCATAGAAGTGGTGGGGAATGTGGATGATGGTTCCATTAAATTATCCTAAATTATTGCTTTCTTTTGATTACAAGTTAATACCATAAGAAAAATAAATCAAGATGTAGATTAAAATACCAAATGTAACATAAAACTAGAATGCTTAAGAAAATAAACAAACAATGCTAAGTCTCAATCAATGTGGTTTACCTCATTCATTAATTATATCCTTTTAATGTGTGTTCATTTTATACGCCAATTTTATGTGTTTTGATTTTCTAATATTTCTTAATGAAACAAAGGTGCAAAACTATGGCAAATGTAAGGCAACAAGATTCTTATTGGTGATGAAATCCAACAAGTTTGCTCAGGGGTATTCCTAGGGTGTCTAAGGACAGATATTGGTGGATGGAGATGAATGCCACTGTCACCTAATCTCAAGCAATGGTTGGTGATGAAATCCAACCACTACTATTTTACGTGAATCATGGAGTGTGTGAATTATTTTTAAGGTTTACATTTTCTATTGCATACAAACAATATTAAAAACAATTAATTTCATAAACTTAAATCATAAGCCAACAAAATATTGCCAAGTTCTCCAAAGGGCATGAAGTACAATGCTTAAGAACCCCTTGTATAAATAACAACATGAGGGTTCATCCACCCCTCTGCCTAGAATCACCCAATGGCAGGGATACTTTTGGCAATCAAATATTGTTCCAACTTAGATAGATGAAATAAAATTATTTCTAACCCTAATATGCAACACTAAGTTATGCAATTTACAATTCAAATGCACACAAAATGCATCAATTTATGCATATCTAAAAATACAGACTGTATAAGTTCATTTCTATATTTCTTAATGATGGTTCATTTTAAGATTTAAAATCTAAAAAATAGAATAGACAACCCAAAATGCATAAAACAAATATTTAGGTTTAAGATGGTAGACTTACAAGCAGCCTACGTTTTTTCTCCAAATCACTGTAAAAACCCTAGATCTACAAAATTTGAGCTTCTGAAGAACCTGCAAGATAACAGAAAACAACAAACAAGTTAGTAAGATAAATCATAAATGGAAACCCTTAGGGGGTCCCACCATGATCACCTTTTGAAGATACAAAAATGCAACACTACAACTATGCTTAAATAAATGGATACACAAAAACCAGAATTGCACAACAATTGAATATATATTATATTAATGGGGGGGAGCTTAGAAACTTCATTGTTACAATCAGGATAATGTATAATCCTTTAATACAATAGTACAATAGTTAGGGTTCTCTGAAACCCTAATAGCAAAGTTGTAATGTCTTCAAGCATGTTCTTGATCCCAATAGTGGTGAGTGGGCTTTGTGCTATCCAATACTAGGCCACTCCAACTTAATCAACTGCTCAACACTAATGGATCTGTAGACCTACACACATAGCAACAATATCAAAGAGTTAGTAATAAAAATGAGGGCTCCACTGTGTGAGACCCTCAAACATTAATAGAAACCCTAGCTATTGTTAATGGATAATGCATACAAATTTAAAGATATTACAATGAAATAACCAAAATGATTTACCTTATTGATCTATCTGTGGATGACTTTATATTTTATAGATTGATTATGAAAGCAGGCTCTCACATCGTGCAAATATAGGAAGTCTTTAGAATTGTTTATGTAAGTCACTCGTGGGCACCTGACAACTATAGGAGGTACTTATGGGCACTTGGAAGGTGTAGGAAGACACCTAGGAGGTGCTCTTGGGTACTTTGGAAGCTCGTGGGTGCCTAGGAGGCACCTGTGGGCACTTGGGAGGCATAGGTGGGAACTTGGGAGGCACTCATGGGCACCTGGGGCTAAGGTAGGAATTTGCAAAAGCAGATTAGGTGAGAGTGAAGGATGCGATGGCTATGGTGGTGAGTGAGGGTATGCAAAATGTGGTATATGGATGGGAATTAGGGCACAAAAGGTTTGGATAACAACCTTAGGGCACTTGGGAAAGTTAGGGTTTGGGATCAAGATTTCAGGGCTTAAGATCAAACCTAGGGTCAACAACTTAGGGAAGGACTTAGGGGTTGAGCCATCAAAATGGCTCCTTCTTATAGTCCAACCTAGGGTGTGCAAGGGTTTCAATGACACTAATCATGTGGATGGGATTAAAACACATCCAAGGGCAGATAATAAGTTTAGGGTGTGGCATGGATTAAGGTGGATGAACGAATGAGATTAAATATGATGGCTAGGATTTATTTATTTATATAAATATATATTTATTAAATATATATCAAATATAATATTGAAATATTATTATTTAAATATATATATTATAAATATATATAAATATATATAAATAATAGGCAAAAATGGTAGGAAAGCTAGGATGAAGGGAAAATGGCTAGATTTTAGTGGTGGAAATGGTAGGAAGGCATGGATGGAGGACAAGTGGCTAGATTTTGGTGTCTACACTATCATCTAGAACACCATGAAAAAGGGTTAGAACCCATTAGAATACAAAGCTTATGGTGGAACATCACTCAATCAAATTGTTGGTACAATCAGTGTCTAACAATCTTATTAGATTTAAAGGTGATCCAGCTAAATAATTAACACCCGTATTATAAGTATTTATGATATATCTAAAAATACTCTTGGTCATGTTCTAGTAACTCTTTAGGAGGATTGCATGTATATAGATGAATAGTTGAAAACAAAGGATATATCAGGTCATGTGTGAGTAAGGTAAAGGAGGCATCCCACAAGAGACCAATATAAAGTGGAATCTAGAAAAATATTCATACAATCATCCCAAATATTTAGTCTTTAAGTAAAATAAAACTAAACATACTTATAGTCCCCCATGCTAAAGTGCTAAAGAAGATCTAATGCATACTTGGGTTCTAAGATCTATTTCATCAATCTAAGTTCCCAAGAAATATTGTAGAAGCCATAATTTTGTTATCTCAAAGGAATTAAAAAGCCATGACTTCATATCCTAAAATATGAGAGTTACCTATAATAAGATCATCCACATAGAGAACAAACACCAAGTTCTCCCCATCCTAATTGTTGATATAAACATCATCTTCATCCTTACACCATCAAAATTTATAACTACGGAATAAGGGATGGATATTATCATACCAATTATGAGATGCTTGCTTAATCCCAAAAAAAAATCTATTCAATCAATAAACTAAGGGAATTATACCCTCAAGCTCATAACTAGGTGGTTTCTACATAAAGATATTCTAAATTTGTCCATCTTAGAAGGAACTCCTTACATCCATATGATTTACCTTCCAACCAAATAAGACCATTATATAAATAATTATCTTGACAAAAACCATCCTAGAAATTAGAGCAAATATATTTGAACATTCAACTCCCTCCTCTTGAGGGAATACCTTAGAAACAAGGCATGTCTTATGCTTTTTCACCTATCCATTTGAATTTTACTTGGTTATATAGACCCATTTGCATTCAAAAATATTCTTTCCTTCTAAAAGAGGAACACGATCTTGTGTTCTATTCTTCATTAATAACTCATATTATGCAATCATAACATCTTCCTACTCTAATATATCCTTAGCATGAGAAGATTTAAGAGGATCTCCATAATGATAAAACTTAAAGAGCAATTATTGATAAGAAGTATTCTAGTGTCATTCTAGAGATATAATAGGTTAAACATCATGTTTAAGTGTTTGAATCCTCTTAGGATCTATATGGATTGGAGAAGAAATAGGCACCCATTATGGAAAAGCAACATTAGAAGCTAAACCTAGAGAATCTAAATCAAAATAATTACTCACATCATCATGAAACACTCAAAACTAATGTGTCAAGCTCAAAATATCCTATATTTAAAATTAAAGGTACTATACATGGTGCTAACTATGAGGGGTGTCAAATCTATAAGCATGATACTATCATTAGAATATTAGAAATGTGTTATTATAGGAATATATCCTACAAGAGTCTCTAAATGTTATACTAGATTAGTCAAAGAGATGAGGAGGTCTTTCACCAAAATATTGAGTGGTGGACTAGAAGAAGCCCCTAGAATAACCTCACCAAAAATGATATATATCCAAATAATAACTTCATGCCTCTAAGTATTATAGAGATTATATACCCAAGAGGTATACAAATATCCCATAAAGATTCATCTATAACTCTTCAATGACTCATTTTTTCTAATATTTAGGTATGTAAGACCATGATGAATGCCTACATATATTGAATCGTGACACATTAGGCTTATCACCCATCAACCTCTCAAGAGGTTTCATGCCCTAAAAAACTTTATTGGAAACCCTATTGATGATGTATGTTATACAAGTTATGGCCTCACCCTAAAAATTGTGCTCCATCCTCTTACTATAAATCATGCAACATGCCTCCATGACTAGCATATTTTTTTCATTAAATTACTCTATTATGCTTAGGGATATAGTGAATAGTCCTTTTATATTCCATCCCATGAATAATCAAAAAAATCATGAAAGATATTGCTTATGTAATCATCTCACATATCCAACCTAAAAAACTTCATCTTCCTCTCTAGCTAATTTTCTATAGGATATTTAAATACCTCGAATCTCTTAAGGATCTCATACTTTTTTAAAATAGTATATAACCATGTATATTTTTAAAAAATAATAATAAAGTACATATTTCTAAAAATGGATTGTATACCACATAGGTCTATATATGTCATGATGTATGATCTCGAAAATATGAGTAGCATGTCTCATTGTCCCTTTTAGAAAGATATATCTATGATGCTTTCCAATAATGCATACCTCACATGCATAACTTAAAGATAAAATGTGAGGAAGTCTAATGGCCATCTAAAAATGACTCAAGTATCTCATGGATCCATAGCTAAGATGTGCAATCCTACAATTCCATTGTTGACTCTCAATATTTATATGAGCAACCATAGTTACAAAATATTTATTATAATAGGAAGAATCAAATGGACCTTTCTCCTAAATTATACATTTGGTTAGATTCATCACAATAACTAGAATAAATTGCTTTAAATACATGTCTATATCCTTAATTACCCAATAATTAGGATATAATTATACCTTTTATTTGTATGATTAATAGGATAAGATATTGAGGATAATACTAGGAACATGAAGCATTTCATCAAAATAAGAAGATCCAATATTAACATATCCACATATTGATTCCTATAAAGAAGATTCATCTCCAATTATAACATGCTTCCCTAAATACAAATTGGTGTACCCCTATAGGATATGTTTGTAACTAGTCATGCACTTTTTTTCCCTTGAATATATAATCTAGTCATTGGAGGAAGTGGATGAGGTTTCTCCATCAAAACCTTCCTAACCCTATGCATAGAAGAGAGAAGTATCAAATACCCTTCTTTTTCACTACTTTCTCAAGCTTCTTCATGTGAATTTAACAAAATTATGCTTTATGTGACATTATGGTGAGTGGGATACCTCAAAAATTTGAATCTCAATATGACCAAAATTTTGGCATAGGCACAAGCAATGGAGATGACACAGATCATGGATTTGATTCTTAGGATGGTTCTATCAGGGGAGTGGAGGTCACAGGTTTCGGGGGGACCCCTTCCTGACCCACCTCAAAAGTCCAACCCTATCTCCTTTGTAGAGATAGTAAAAAATATGGGGCTTCCACCGCCCCTCTTTGCAAGGCTCAGTTTCTCTAATACTAAGTAATAGAGAACTAGCAATTCCTTCTACTATCATGACATCCCTTGTATCTCAAGATTTCTTCTCCCTCATTGGGAAATGTATTGCTTCTTGTATAGATATTGAATCCATTAAAAATTGGGCTTTCTAAAAATGGTGTCCTCAAGGCAACATGGACCTATTCATGATTCCTAGGGGCTTCTTCCTTGTTAGATTAAATAATTTGAAAGACACTAGTCACATTCTTACTAGTGGACCTTGGTCATTTTGTTGATGGAGTCTCTTACTTAGGATATGGGGTGCTAATTTCAATCCTAAAACTCAAAGCATATACTTAGTTCCTATCTAGGTCAGGCTTCCAAGGCTTCCCATTCAATTTTGGAATGACAAAATCTTGAGAGGAATTGCATGAACTATCGAGGGCCATGTTGCTTTTAGTTCGATGACCAAATATAAATATTGAATGGTGTATGTCCACTTGTGTATCAATTTTAATTTAGAATTAGAGCTACCTACATACATTGATAATTTTTTTGGTTCTTACCATGAATGGTGGATTATTGAATATGAGAACAAACTAACTTTATGCACTAAATGGTAAAAGTAGGGTCATCTCAGGTCATAATGCCCCTCTCTCAAAAAAGAATCTAGGAAAGAATATCACGCTAAGAAATCCTTAGAGGATGATCAAAAATCCAATATCCAAAAGAAGAATCCAATTGATGCCAACCTCAACAACAATATTCTAAAGTCTCAAGGAAAGGAGATAATCCCTACTTCCAATGAAGACCCTTTCGACCAGGTATGTTTCTCCTTCATTGATCCTAATCACTTCAACTATTTATATGAGTCTCATAATTACCAAGTTAAACACATTCCTCCTAATCATATCCCTCTTCTTAAGTCCCAAGAGTGTCCTTCTACAAGGTTTCTTCCCCTTGTTTCCCATATGGGTGTACCCCCTCTTCACTCTTATCCCAATAATGATCCCCCTCTAGGTTAGGACCTTTTGGTATTCCTCTCTCCAAGGATTAATTTACCCTCTTTAATGACTTCTCACCCCCTGTGGATTTTATCTCATCTCCTGTTGGTGATCTCAATACCAGTGATCTGGATGAGTCTTCAAGCCCCCCAATATTGGTAACCAAAAATCAAAAGAAAAACTCAGGTTATATAGAAAGTGATAAGAAGAAAGGTAGACCATCTAATCAAGTGATATGAAGAAAATAAACCAAGGATGAAATAGTCAATGACACTCAAGCCACACTTTTATTATACTTTAAATATAACCCTAGGGGGAAAATGCACAAAGAAGATGGAAAACAAACCAAACCCCCTCATCCCATGGCAGGGAGGAAAAATATTTCTCCAAAGATCATAAATGAAGATCCTCTCATGGAATGTGAGAGGCCTTAATGGACTAATAAAGCAGAGGTTAGTGTCATCCATAAGGAAAGACCTTAAACCCAATATCATTCTCCTTCAAGAAACTAAAATTGATGAAGACAATGTGGGAAAAAATTCCAAAGCCATATGGAAAAGCAGTGAATTCATTTCCAACCCAACTCAAGGTACCTTTGGAGATCTCCTCTATTTTTGGGATCCATCCAAATTTGAAGGTAGACTCTTATCTACCTCAAAAAAATTCATAAATATTTTTTTGTATTGTAAAGGAACCAAAGCAAGGTGGATGCTTTCAAACATCTATGCTCCTAATAATACATCAGGGCAGTTGACCTTGTGGAATAGCCTTAGTCAAATAAGACATATTTTCTAATGAATCTTTGATTGTGTCTAAAGACTTCAATTCTCCCCTTTATCCATTAGATAATAGTGGAGGAACTGCTATCACACCTAGATGTTATGAGGATTTTTTTGAGTTTGTTGAAAATAATGAGCTAATATATATCCAGCTTAAAGGAACCAATTTTACTTGGAGTAATAAAAGGATGGGAAGCCAACTCATTCAACTTAGACTTGATAGATTCCTCCTATCCAAAGATGTCATTCACCTTTTTGGTGATGCCTTCCTGCATTCCCACCCTAAGATTGTCTTGGATCACAACCCTCTTATCCTAGAAGACCTTCATCCAACTTCTTCATTCAAAACATCTCTTTAGATATAAATCCATGTCGCTTAAACACATGGATCTCAAAAATCATATTATTGAGTGGTGGAACAAGAATTTCATATGGCCTCTTATTACCCAAGTCACCAAGAAACTCAACTTTATCAAAGTTAACCTCAAATCTTGGAGTAAGGAAGTGTTTGGTAACATATTTGAAAATAAACAATAAATCTGAGGTAGCTCAACATCATTGAAGAATATTTTCAAAGTGGGAACTATTTATCAAAAGCCAGAAGTAAGGAAAGAGACCTTCTATCTGAGTTTCATAACATCCTAGCAAAGGAATAAGTCTTATGGAGATAAAAATACAAAGCTTTATGGATTAAAGAGGGATACTCCAACATAAAGTACATTTATGTTATGCCTCTCAAACACTAAAGCAATAATAAAATCAAAGAATTATCTAAATATGATGGGTTTGTTATCAGTGATATCTTAGAAATCAGATTTGAAGTAGTCAATCACTTTGAGAGACTTATGGGACCAAGTCATCCTCACTTTGCTCATGCTTCTAATATGCTCGTCCAAAACATCCCTTGCCTCATTTACCTTGACTTTAACTCTCACTTACTTAGAACCTTTACTCAAGAGGAAATAAAAAATGCTCTTTTTCGATGTCAATAGATAAAGCCCCTAGTCCTAATGGGTTTCCCCCATGATTCTTTTAATGTTAATGGGCTACTATTGGCCATGACATCAATGTTGTTATCCAAGAAGTCCAAAAGGATAAAATTTTATTAAAATATGCCAATTCCACCTTTTTTGCCCTCATCCCAAAGTCTCCTAAAGCTAGGTCTCTCTTTGAATTTAGACCTATTAACCTTTGCAATGTTATTTACAAAATCATCTCTAAAGTCATTTCCAATAGGATGAAAGAAATCCTTCATCTCATCATTGAAACCTACCAAGATAGCTCTTTTTACACTCATGTCTTCATTTATGAAATTTTATTTTATTTTTATTTTTATTTTAGTCATCGAAGTACTAAAAAATTTTGCAAAAGGAAGGGTTAGAAAAATGAAAATAAAATTATAGAAAATGAACCAGAAAGTTGAAAATATTAAAACACACTACAATCAGTATTGTTTTGCCCTATGTTGTTGTAGCTCTTTTCGAGAGCTTTCAAAAATATGCACTAATAATCAATCCAAGCAACGAGCGAGGAGTTATGACCCCGAGAAGTTTTTCCCCCAAAATTCAAAATGATGCTCAATAAAATGCCATATGAACTACTTCCCTTTAATGAAATTGTAATTTTCATAAAGGGAAGTTCATTTATTGTCTGTGAATGTAAATGCAAAGCCTGAAAAATGATTTACCTCCAAAATATGAAAAAAATGTGAAATTTTGAAATTATAAAAATCCTTATAAAAAAGTAAACTTTAAATAATTTTTATAAATTTGAAATGACTTCAGAATGACATAAAAATTATTTCGGATGAAATATTGAATCTCATTCTTTACACCCATGCATATATTTATGAAATTTTAATTTTTTTAAAATTTTTATTTTAGTCGCTAAAGTTTAAAAAAATCTGCAAAAGGAAAGGTTAGAAAAATAAAAATAAAATTCTGGAAAATGGATCAGAAAGCCAAAAATTTTAAAATACACTACAATCAGTATGATGCCATCCTACGTTATTGTAGCTCTTTTTGAGAGCTTTTCGAAAATATGCACTAATAGTGAATCCGAGCAACGAGCGAAGAGTTTTGATCTCGGGAAGTTTTGTCCCCAAAATTCAAAATGATGGCCAATGGAATGTTGTATGAACTACTCCCCTTTAATGAAATTGTAAATTTCATAAAGGGAAATTTATTTATTGTCCGTGAATGCAAATGCAAATACTGAAAATCGATTTACCTTCAAAATATGAAAAAAATGTGAAATTCCAAAATTATAAAAATCCTTATAAAACAACTTTAAATAATTTTTATAAACTCCAAATGACTTCAGAATGAGATCAAAATTATTTTAAATGATATATTTAAGCTCATTATTCACACCCATGCATTTATTTATCAATTTTTTTTTTAATTTTATTTTAGTTGTCGAAGTTTAAAACAAATCTGCAAAATGAATGGTTAGAGAAATAAAAATAAAATTTTAGAAAATGGATAAGAAATCTGAAAATGTTAAAACACACTACAATTAGTATGATTTCACCCTACGCTATTGTAGCTCTTTTTGAGAGCTTTTTGAAAATATACACTAATAGTCAATCCGAGCAATGAGTGAGGACTTATGACCCCAGGAAGTTTTACCACCAAAATTCAAAATGATGGCCAATGGAATGTCGTATGAACTACCCCCTTTAATAAAATTGTAATTTTTATAAAGGGAAGTTCATTTATTATTTGTGAATGCAAATGCAAATCATGGAAATCGATTTACCTTCAAAATAAGAAAAAAATGTGAAATTCCAAAATTATAAAAAAATTTATAAAACAACAACTTTAAATAATTTTTATAAATTCTAAATGACTTCATTGTGAGATCAAAATTGTTTCGGATGAAATATTAATGCTCATTTTTCACACCCATTCATTTATTTATGATTTTTTTTTTAATTTTTTAATTTTATTTTAGTCGTCTAAGTATTAAAAAAATCTACAAAAGGAAGGGTTAGAAAAATAAAAATGAAATTTTAGAAAATGGACTAGAAAGCCAAAAATGTTTAAACACACTATAGTTAGTATGATTTTACCATACACTATTGTAGCTCTTTTTGAGAGCTTTCTAAAAATATGCACTAATAGTCAATCCGAGCAACGAGCAAGGAGTTATGACCCCGAGAAGTTTTACCCCCAAAATTCAAAATGATGGTCAATGGAATGTTGTATGAACTACCCCCTTTAATGAAATTGTAATTTTCATAAAAGGAAGTTCATTTATTGTCTGTGAATGCAAATGCAAAGCCTGAAAATCGATTTGCCTTCAAAATATGAAAAAAATATGAAAATTTGAAATTATAAAAATCCTTATAAAATAGCAACTTTAAATAATTTTTATAAATTCGAAATGACTTCAAAATGAGATAAAAATTATTTCGGATGAAATATTGAAGCTCATTCTTCACACCCATGCATTTATTTATGAAATTTTAATTTTTTTTAATTTTTATTTTAGTCGCTGAAGTTTAAAAAAATCTTCAAAAGGAAGGGTTAGAAAAATAAAAATAAAATTCTAAAAAATGGATCAAAAAATAAAAAATGTTAAAACACACTACAATTAGTATGATTATACCCTACGTTGTTGTAGCTCTTTTTGAGAGCTTTTCAAAAATATGCACTAATAGTCAATCCGAGCAATGAGCGAGGAGTTATGACCTCGGGAAGTTTTACCCCCAAAATTCAAAATGATGGCCAATGGAATGTCGTATGAACTACCCCATTTAATGAAATTGTAATTTTCATAAAGGGAAGTTCATTTATTGTCTGTGAATGCAAATGCAAAGCCTGAAAATCGATTTACCTTCAAAATATGAAAAAATATGAAATTTTGAAATTATAAAAATCCTTATAAAACAACTTTAAATAATTTTTATAAATTTGAAATGACTTCAAAATGAGATCAAAATTGTTTCGGATGAAATATTGAAGCTCATTCTTCACACCCATGCATTTATTTATGAAATTTTATTTTATTTTATTTTTATTTTAGTCGTCGAAGTTTAAAAAAAATCTGCAAAAGGAAGGGTTAGAAAAATAAAAATAAAATTCTGGAAAATGGACCAGAAAGCCAAAAATGTTAAAACACACTATAGTCAGTATGATGTCGCCCTACATTGTTGTAGCTCTTTTCGAGATATTTTCAAAAATATGCACTAATAGTCAATCCGAGCAACGAGCGAGGAGTTATGACCCTAGGAAGTTTTGCCCCTAAAATTCAAAATGATGGCCAATGGAATGTCGTATGAACTACCCCCCTTTAATGAAATTGTAATTTTCATAAAGAGAAGTTCATTTATTGTCTATGAATGCAAATGCAAAGCCTGAAAATCGATTTACCTTCAAAATATGAAAAAAATGTGAAATTCTAAAATTATAAAAATCCTTATAAAAAGCAACTTTAAATAATTTTTATAAATTCGAAATGACTTTAGAATGAGATCAAAATTATTTCGGATGAAATATTGAAGCTCATTCTTCACACCCATGCATTTATTTATGAAATTTTACTTTTTTTTATTTTTATTTTAGTCATCAAAGTTTAAAAAAATCTACAAAAGAAGGGTTAGAAAAATAAAAATAAAATTCTGGAAAATGGACCAAAAAGCCAAAAATGTTAAAACACACTACAATCAATATGATGCCACCCTACGTTGTTGTAGCTCTTTTCGAGAGCTTTCCTAAAATATGCACTAATAGTCAATCCGAGCAACGAGCGAGGAGTTATGACCCAGGAAGTTTTACCCCTAAAATTCAAAATGATGGCCAATGGAATGTCGTATGAACTACCCCCTTTAATGAAATTGTAATTTTCATAAAGGGAAGTTCATTTATTGTCTATGAATGCAAATGCAAAGCCTGAAAAATCGATTTACCTTCAAAATATGAAAAAAATGTGAAATTCCAAAATTATAAAAATCCTTATAAAATAGCAACTTTAAATAATTTTTATAAATTTGAAATGACTTGAGAATGAGATCAAAATTGTTTCGGATGAAATATTGAAGCTCATTCTTCACACCCATGCATTTATTTATGAATTTTTTTAATTTTTATTTTATTTTAGTCATCTAAGTTTAAAAAAATATGCAAAAGGAAGGGTTAGAAAAAATAAAAATAAAATTCTAAAAAATGGACTAGAAAGCCAAAAATATTAAAACACACTATAGTCAGTATGATTTCCCTATGCATTGTTGTAGCCCTTTTTGAGAGCTTTCTAAAAATATGCACTAATAGTCAATCCGAGCAACGAGCGAGGAGTTATGACCCCGAGAAGTTTTGCCCCCAAAATTCAAAATGATGGCCAATGGAATGTCGTATGAACTACCCCCCTTTAATGAAATTGTAATTTTCATAAAGGGAAGTTCATTTATTGTCTGTGAATGCAAATGCAAAGCCTGAAAATCGATTTACCTTCAAAATATGAAAAAAATATGAAATTCTGAAATTATAAAAATCCTTATAAAATAGCAACTTTAAATAATTTTTATAAATTTGAAATGACTTCAAAATGAGATAAAAATTATTTCGGATGAAATATTGAAGCTCATTCTTCACCACCATGCATTTATTTATGAAATTTTAATTTTTTTAATTTTTATTTTAGTCACTCAAGTTTAAAAAAATCTGCAAAAGGAAGGGTTAGAAAAATAAAAATAAAATTCTGAAAAATGGACCAGAAAGCAAAAAATATTAAAACACACTACAATAAGTATGATGTTGCCCTACGTTGTTGTAGCTCTTTTTGAGAGCTTTCCGAAAATATGCACTAATAGTCAATCCGAGCAATGAGCGAGGAGTTATGACCCCGGGAAGTTTTACCCCCAAAATTCAAAATGATGGCCAATGGAATGTCGTATGAACTACCCCCTTTAATGAAATTGTAATTTTCATAAAGGGAAGTTCATTTATTGTCTGTGAATGCAAATGCAAAGCCTGAAAATCGATTTACCTTCAAAATATGAAAAAAATGTGAAATTCTGAAATTATAAAAATCCTTATAAAACAACTTTAAATAATTTTTATAAATTTGAAATGACTTCAAAATGAGATAAAAATTGTTTCGGATGAAATATTGAAGCTCATTCTTCACACCCATGCATTTATTTATGAAATTTTATTTTTTTTATTTTTATTTTAGTCGTCGAAGTTTAAAAAAACTTGCAAAAGGAAGGGTTAGAAAAATAAAAATAAAATTTTAGAAAATGGACTAGAAAGCCAAAAATGTTAAAACACACTATAGTCAGTATGATTTCGCCCTACATTGTTGTAGCTCTTTTCGAGAGCTTTTCAAAAATATGCACTAATAGTCAATCCGAGCAACGAGCGAGGAGTTATGACCCCAGGAAGTTTTACCCCCAAAATTCAAAATGATGGCCAATGGAATGTCGTATGAACTACCCCCCTTTAATGAAATTGTAATTTTCATAAAGGGAAGTTCATTTATTGTCTGTGAATGCAAATGCAAAGCCTGAAAATCGATTTACCTTCAAAATATGAAAAAAATGTGAAATTCTAAAATTATAAAAATCCTTATAAAACAACTTTAAATAATTTTTATAAATTTGAAATGACTTTAGAATGAGATCAAAATTGTTTCGGATGAAATATTGAAGCTCATTCTTCACACCCATGCATTTATTTATGAAATTTTATTTTTTTTAATTTTTATTTTAGTCGTCGAAGTTTAAAAAAATCTGCAAAAGGAAGGGTTAGAAAAATAAAAATAAAATTCTAGAAAATGGACCAGAAAGCCAAAAATGTTAAAACACACTACAGTCAGTATGATGCCACCCTACGTTGTTGTAGCTCTTTTCGAGAGCTTTCCGAAAATATGCACTAATAGTCAATCCGAGCAATGAGCGAGGAGTTATGACCCCGGAAGTTTTACCCCCAAAATTCAAAATGATGGCCAATGGAATGTCGTATGAACTACCCCCTTTAATGAAATTGTAATTTTCATAAAGGGAAGTTCATTTATTGTCTATGAATGCAAATGCAAAGCCTAAAAATCGATTTACCTTCAAAATATGAAAAAAATGTGAAATTCCGAAATTATAAAAATCCTTATAAAACAACAATTTTAAATAATTTTTATAAATTTGAAATGACTTCAGAATGAGATCAAAATTATTTTGGATGAAATATTGAAGCTCATTCTTCACACCCATGCATTTATTTATGAAATTTTAATTTATATTATTTTTATTTTAGTCATCGAAGTTTAAAATAATTTGCAAAAGGAAGGGTTAGAAAAATAAAAATAAAATTTTGAAAAATGGACCAGAAAATTGAAAATGTTAAAACACACTACAATCAGTATGATGTCACCCTACGTTGTTGTAGCTCTTTTTGAGAGCTTTCCAAAAATATGCACTAATAGTCAATCCGAGCAACGAGCGAGGAGTTATGACCCCAAGAAGTTTTACCCCCAAAATTCAAAATGATGGCCAATGGAATGTCGTATGAACTACCCCCTTTAATGAAATTGTAATTTTCATAAAGGGAAGTTCATTTATTGTCTATGAATGCAAATGCAAAGCCTGAAAATCGATTTACCTTCAAAATATGAAAAAAATGTGAAATTCCAAAATTATAAAAATCCTTATAAAACAACTTTAAATAATTTTTATAAATTTGAAATGACTTCAGAATGAGATCAAAATTATTTTGGATGAAATATTGAAGCTCATTCTTCACACCCATGCATTTATTTATGAAATTTTATTTTTTTTATTTTTATTTTAGTCATCGAAGTTTAAAAAAATCTGCAAAAGGAAGGGTTAGAAAAATAAAAATAAAATTTTGAAAAATGGACCAGAAAGCCGAAAATGTTAAAACACACTACAATCAGTATGATGTCGCCCTACGTTGTTGTAGCTCTTTTCGAGAGCTTTCCGAAAATATGCACTAATAGTCAATCCGAGCAACGAGCGAGGAGTTATGACCCTAGGAAGTTTTACCCCCAAAATTC
This sequence comes from Wollemia nobilis, assembly GCA_028583015.1. Lineage (NCBI taxonomy): Eukaryota > Viridiplantae > Streptophyta > Pinopsida > Araucariales > Araucariaceae > Wollemia > Wollemia nobilis. The sequence goes on from JAQPPZ010001786.1 coordinate 16,671, forward strand.
AAAATGATGGCCAATGGAATGTCGTATGAACTACCCCCCTTTAATGAAATTGTAATTTTCATAAAGGGAAGTTCATTTATTATCTGTGAATGCAAATGCAAAGCCTGAAAATCGATTTACCTTCAAAATATGAAAAAAATGTGAAATTCCGAAATTATAAAAATCCTTATAAAACAACTTTAAATAATTTTTATAAATTCGAAATGACTTCAAAATGAGATAAAAATTATTTCGGATGAAATATTGAAGCTCATTCTTCACACCCATGCATTTATTTATGAAATTTTATTTTTTTTAATTTTTATTTTAGTCATCGAAGTTTAAAAAAATCTGCAAAAGGAAGGGTTAGAAAAATAAAAATAAAATTCTGAAAAATGGACCAAAAAGCTAAAAATGTTAAAACACACTACAGTCAGTATGATGTCGCCCTACATTGTTGTAGCTCTTTTCGAGAGCTTTCCGAAAATATGCACTAATAGTCAATCCGAGCAACGAGCGAGGAGTTATGACCTCGGGAAGTTTTACCCCCAAAATTCAAAATGATGGCCAATGGAATGTCGTATGAACTACCCCCTTTAATGAAATTGTAATTTTCATAAAGGGAAGTTCATTTATTGTTTGTGAATGCAAATGCAAAGCCTAAAAATCGATTTACCTTCAAAATATGAAAAAAATGTGAAATTCTGAAATTATAAAAATCCTTATAAAATAGCAACTTTAAATAATTTTTATAAATTTGAAATGACTTCAGAATGAGATCAAAATTGTTTTGGATGAAATATTGAAGCTCATTCTTCACACCCATGCATTTATTTATGAAATTTTAATTTTTTATTTTTATTTTAGTCGCCAAAGTTTAAAAAAAATCTGCAAAAGGAAGGGTTAGAAAAATAAAAATAAAATTCTAGAAAATGGACCAGAAAGCCAAAAATGTTAAAACACACTACAGTCAGTATGATGCCACCCTACATTGTTGTAGCTCTTTTCGAGAGCTTTCCAAAAATATGCACTAATAGTCAATCCGAGCAACGAGCGAGGAGTTATGACCCTAGGAAGTTTTACCCCCAAAATTCAAAATGATGGCCAATGGAATGTCGTATGAACTACCCCCTTTAATGAAATTGTAATTTTCATAAAGGGAAGTTCATTTATTGTTTGTGAATGCAAATGCAAAGCCTGAAAAATCGATTTACCTTCAAAATATGAAAAAAATATGAAATTTCAAAATTATAAAAATCCTTATAAAATAACAACTTTAAATAATTTTTATAAATTCGAAATGACTTCAGAATGAGATCAAAATTATTTCAGATGAAATATTGAAGCTCATTCTTCACACCCATGCATTTATTTATGAAATTTTAATTTTTTATTATTTTTATTTTAGTCGCCGAAGTTTAAAAAAATCTGCAAAAGGAAGGGTTAGAAAAATAAAAATAAAATTCTGGAAAATGGACCAGAAAGCTAAAAATGTTAAAACACACTACAGTCAATATGATGTCGCCCTACGTTGTTGTAGCTCTTTTTGAGAGCTTTCCAAAAATATGCACTAATAGTCAATCCGAGCAACGAGCGAGGAGTTATGACCCCAAGAAGTTTTACCCCCAAAATTCAAAATGATGGCCAATGGAATGTCGTATGAACTACCCTCCTTTAATGAAATTGTAATTTTCATAAAGGGAAGTTCATTTATTGTTTGTGAATGCAAATGCAAAGCCTGAAAATCGATTTACCTTCAAAATATGAAAAAAATGTGAAATTCTAAAATTATAAAAATCCTTATAAAACAACTTTAAATAATTTTTATAAATTCAAAATGACTTTAGAATGAGATCAAAATTGTTTTAGATGAAATATTGAAGCTCATTCTTCACACCCATGCATTTATTTATGAAATTTTAATTTAATTTTTATTTTTATTTTAGTCATCAAAGTTTAAAAAAATCTGCAAAAGGATTTGTTATACTAGGTCTCGGGCTCTTTTTTGGCAGGATTCTTGGGATGGCTTTGCTCCTCTTCTTAGCGAGTTTCCACATCTTCAAGATCTTGCTCAATGCTTTTGGGATGCTGGATGGTTGAAGGTGGCAAATTTCAAAACTGTTAAGTCCTTTGGTCAGATGGTTAGTCTCCAGTGGAAGGATCCTCGAGAATGGCCTGCTGGTGGCACTATGGATGCGAGGGCAGAGCTGGCCCGTATTCTCGCTAGCTGTCCCTGCTCTTCTCTACCTGGGGATGATGTGCTAGCATGGGGAAGAGATAATAGAGGGATATTTTTGGTTGCTGCTGGTTATTGTGTTTTGGATCGGCAGCGGTTTGGTGAGGAGGAGGTTCCGTGGTGGAAGCAAGTTTGGAATAAGTTTATTTGGCCGAAGTGTAGTTTTTATGGGTGGCAGGCTACTCATAATCGTTGTCTCACTTGGGATAATTTTCAAAAGCGTGGGTTTGTTGGCCCCTCTTTATGCTATAACTGTGGGAAGGCTGAAGAATCTGTTGGGCATTTACTTCTCCAATGTGACTTTGCTCGACAAGTCTGGCATTATTTGTGGGGAGTATGGAATCACCCTTGTTCGCATGCTTCATCAATAGTTGATTTTTGGAAGAGGATGGGGCGACCTCCTGCAGCGGCTTTCTTTTTACAAGTTGGATGGAGTATTGGTCCTTCATGCATTTTTTGGTAGATTTGGCTTAAACGAAACCGTCAGATTTTCCAAGGTAAGGAGTTAACTATTTCCCAGGTCTGGCAGAGGATTTTGCGAATGATCCAGGAAACTGTGTCTACAAAATGTCAGATTATTTCTCCCGTGGACCATGCGAAACGTCAGATCATGGAAATATTAGGCTTGATGGTTAATGGTCCTGGTCCTAATGTCTCTTGCAGATGGATGGGTCAGAATAATCGGGTGCGGAGGGCTGGCAAATGGAATCCGCCTCCTCCGGGAGTGCTGAAAATTAATACGGATGGATCTTCCCGGGGTAATCCGGGTAATGCTGGTATTGGTGGTGTGGGGCGGGATAGTAGTGGTACTATCCAATTTTTTTTCTCTTGCTTTAAGGGACATCATTCTAATAACTTCATGGAAGCACTCGCAATTTTATATGCTTTGGAGCAAGGGTATGCTTTGGGTTGGCGTCGGATTGTTTGTGAATCGATTCTCGGATTGTTATAAATTTGTTAAATTCCGGAGATAGTCTTCATGGTTGTTGGCGGTTGAGTTGGGTTGCTCGAAAAATTCTTAATATCTCTGCTCACTTGGACTTCATTTCTTTTGTGCATATTCCTCGGGAGTGGAATAGGGTAGCGGATTTGTTAGCTAAATGGGCTTCTAAGTTTCAAGATGGTTGGGATGTTCAAAATTGGTCTCAACTTTCTTCTAATTGCTCTCAATCTCTCTCTTCTTTATTGAGAGCTGATATGTCTGAATAGCTTCTGCTTTTTCTTTGTATCATGAATGTTTTGTTGAGTTAATAAATTTTTACCCTCTTTTACAAAAAAAAAAAAATCTGCAAAAGGAAGGGTTAGAAAAATAAAAATAAAATTCTGAAAATGAACCAGAAAGCGAAAAATGTTAAAATACACTACAACCAGTATGATGTCACCCTAAGCCATTGTAGCTCTTTTGGAGAGCTTTCCGAAAATATACACTAATAGTCAATCCAAGCAACGAGCGAGGAGTTATGACCTTGGGAAGTTTTACCCCTAAAATTCAAAATGATGGCCAATGGAATGTCGTATGAACTACCCCCCTTTAATGAAATTGTAATTTTCATAAAAAGGAAGTTCATTTATTATCTCTGAATGCAAATGCAAAGCCTAAAAATTGATTTACCTTTAAATAATGTATAATTTTTATAAATTCGAAATGACTTTAAAATGAGATAAAAATTATTTCAGATGAAATATTGAAGCTCATTCTTCACACCGATGCATTTATTTATGAAATTTTTTTTATTTTTATTTTAGTCATCGAAGTTTAAAAAAAATCTCCAAGAGGAAGGGTTAGAAAAATAAAAATAAAATTCTAAAAAATGGACTAGAAATCTAATTTTTTTAAAATACACTATAGTCAGTATGATGTTGCCCTTATTTGTTGTAGCTCTTTTTGAGAGCTTTCCGAAAATATGCACTAATAGTCAATCCGAGCAACGAGCGAGGAGTTATGACCCTAGGAAGTTTTACCCCCAAAATTCAAAATGATGGCCAATGGAATGTCGTATGAACTACCTCCCTTTAATGAAATTGTAATTTTCATAAAGAGAAGTTCATTTATTGTCTGTGAATACAAATGCAAAGCCTGAAAATCGATTTACCTTCAAAATATGAAAAAAATATGAAATTTCAAAATTATAAAAATCCTTATAAAACAACATTAAATAATTTTTATAAATTCGAAATGACTTCAGAATGAGATCAAAATTATTTCAGATGAAATATTGAAGCTCATTCTTCACACCCATGCATTTATTTATGAAATTTTAATTTTTTATTTTTATTTTAGTCACCGAAGTTTAAAAAAATATGCAAAAGGAAGGGTTAGAAAAATAAAAATAAAATCTTAGAAAATGGACCAAAAAGCCAAAAATGTTAAAACATAGTAAGTATGATGCCACCCTACATTGTTGTAGCTCTTTTTGAGAGCTTTTCGAAAATATGCACTAATAGTCAATCCGAGCAATGAGCGAGGAGTTATGACCCCGGGAAGTTTTACCCCCAAAATTCAAAATGATGGCCAATGGAATGTCGTATGAACTACCCCCCTTTAATGAAATTGTAATTTTCATAAAGAGAAGTTCATTTATTATCTGTGAATGCAAATGCAAAGCCTAAAAATCGATTTGCCTTCAAAATATGAAAAAAATGTGAAATTCCAAAATTATAAAAATCCTTATAAAACAACTTTAAATAATTTTTATAAATTTGAAATGACTTTAGAATGAGATCAAAATTATTTCGGATGAAATATTGAAGCTCATTCTTCACACCCATGCATTTATTTATGAAATTTTATTTTTTTTAATTTTTATTTTAGTCGTCGAATTTTAAAAAAAATTGCAAAAGGAAGGGTTAGAAAAATAAAAATAAAATTCTGAAAAATGGACCAAAAAGATGAAAATTTTTAAAACACACTATAGTCAGTATGATGCCACCCTACGTTGTTGTAGCTCTTTTTGAGAGCTTTCCAAAAATATGCACTAATAGTCAATTCGAGCAACGAGCGAGGAGTTATGACCCCGGGAAGTTTTGCCCCCAAAATTCAAAATGATGGCCAATGGAATGTCGTATGAACTACCCCCCTTTAATGAAATTGTAATTTTCATAAAGGGAAGTTCATTTATTATCTTTGAATGCAAATGCAAAGCCTGAAAATCGATTTACCTTCAAAATATGAAAAAAATGTGAAATTCCAAAATTATAAAAATCCTTATAAAACAACAACTTTAAATAATTTTTATAAATTCGAAATGACTTCATAATGAGATCAAAATTATTTCGGATGAAATATTGAAGCTCATTCTTCACACCCATGTATTTATTTATGAAATTTTAATTTATTTTTATTTTTATTTAGTCATCAAAGTTTAAAAAAACAAAAGGAAGGGTTAGAAAAATAAAAATAAAATTATGAAAAATGGACAAGAAAGCTAAAAATATTAAAACACACTATAGTCAGTATGATGTCGCCCTACGTTGTTGTAGCTCTTTTCGAGAGCTTTTCAAAAATATGCACTAATAGTCAATCCGAGCAACGAGCGAGGAGTTATGACCCCGGGAAGTTTTACCCCTAAAATTCAAAATGATGGCCAATGGAATGTCGTATGAACTACCCCCCTTTAATGAAATTGTAATTTTCATAAAGGGAAGTTCATTTATTGTCTGTGAATGCAAATGCAAAGCCTGAAAATCGATTTACCTTCAAAATATGAAAAAAATGTGAAATTCTGAAATTATAAAAATCCTTATAAAACAGCAACTTTAAATAATTTTTATAAATTTGAAATGACTTCAGAATGAGATCAAAATTATTTTGGATGAAATATTGAAGCTCATTCTTCACACCCATGCATTTATTTATGAAATTTTATATTTTTATTTTTATTTTAGTCGTCGAAGTTTAAAAACAATTTGCAAAAGGAAGGGTTAGAAAAATAAAAATAAAATTCTGGAAAATGGACTAGAAAGCCAAAAATATTAAAACACACTATAGTCAGTATGATGTCACCCTACATCGTTGTAGCTCTTTTCGAGAGCTTTCCTAAAATATGCACTAATAGTCAATCCGAGCAACGAGCGAGGAGTTATGACCTCGGGAAGTTTTACCCCCAAAATTCAAAATGATGGCCAATGGAATGTCGTATGAACTACCCCCCTTTAATGAAATTGTAATTTTCATAAAGGGAAGTTCATTTATTGTCTATGAATGCAAATGCAAAGCCTAAAAATCGATTTACCTTCAAAATATGAAAAAAATGTGAAATTTTGAAATTATAAAAATCCTTATAAAACAACAACTTTAAATAATTTTTATAAATTCGAAATGACTTCAGAATGAGATCAAAATTATTTCGGATGAAATATTGAAGCTCATTCTTCACACCCATGCATTTATTTATGAAATTTTATTTTATTTAAATTTTTATTTTAGTCATCAAAGTTAAAAAAATCTGCAAAAGGAAGGGTTAGAAAAATAAAAATAAAATTCTAGAAAATGGACTAGAAAGCTGAAAATGTTAAAACACACTATAGTCAGTATGATGTCGCTCTACGTTGTTGTAGCTCTTTTCGAGAGCTTTCTGAAAATATGCACTAATAGTCAATCCGAGCAACGAGCGAGGAGTTATGACCTCGGGAAGTTTTACCCCTAAAATTCAAAATGATGGCCAATGGAATGTCGTATGAACTACCCCCCTTTAATGAAATTATAATTTTCATAAAGGGAAGTTCATTTATTGTCTATGAATGCAAATGCAAAGCCTGAAAATCGATTTACCTTCAAAATATGAAAAAAATGTGAAATTTCAAAATTATAAAAATCCTTATAAAATAGCAACTTTAAATAATTTTTATAAATTTGAAATGACTTCAGAATGAGATCAAAATTATTTTGGATGAAATATTAAAATATTAAAGCTCATTCTTCACACCCATGCATTTATTTATGAAAAAATATTTTTTATTTATTTATTTTAGTCGACTAAGTTTTAAAAAAATTTGCAAAAGGAAGGGTTAAAAAAATAAAAATAAAATTCTAGAAAATGGACCAGAAAGCCAAAAATATTAAAACACACTACAGTCAGTATGATGTCGCCCTACGTTGTTGTAGCTCTTTTCGAGAGCTTTTCGAAAATATGCACTAATAGTCAATCCGAGCAATGAGCGAGGAGTTATGAGCCTAAGAAGTTTTGCCCCCAAAATTCAAAATGATGGCCAATGGAATACTGTATGAACTACCCCCTTTAATGAAATTGTAATTTTCATAAAGAGAAGTTCATTTATTGTCTGTGAATGCAAATGCAAAGCCTAAAAATCGATTTACCTTCAAAATATGAAAAAAATGTGAAATTTCAAAATTATAAAAATCCTTATAAAACAACTTTAAATAATTTTTATAAATTTGAAATGACTTCAGAATGAGATCAAAATTATTTCGGATGAAATATTGAAGCTCATTCTTCACACCCATGCATTTATTTATGAAATTTTAATTTTATTTTTATTTTAGTCATCGAAGTTTAAAAAATCTAAAAAAAAAAAAAAAAATTAAAAAAACCGAAAATATGCACTAATAGTCAATCCGAGCAACGAGCGAGGAGTTATAACCCCGGGAAGTTTTCTCCCCAAAATTCAAAATGATGGCCAATGGAATGTCGTATGAACTACCCCCTTTAATGAAATTGTAATTTTCATAAAGGGAAGTTCATTTATTATATAGAATGCAAATGCAAAGCCTGAAAATCGATTTACCTTCAAAATATGAAAAAAATATGAAATTCTAAAATTATAAAAATCTTTATAAAATAACAACTTTAAATAATTTTTATAAATTCGAAATGACTTCAGAATGAGATCAAAATTATTTCAGATGAAATATTGAAGCTCATTCTTCACACCCATGCATTTATTTATGAAATTTTATTTTATTTTTATTTTTATTTTAGTCATCGAAGTTTTAAAAAAATATGCAAAAGGAAGGGTTAGAAAAATAAAAATAAAATTTTAGAAAATGGACCAATGGAATGTTGTATGAACTACCCTCCTTTAATAAAATTGTAATTTTCATAAAGGGAAGTTTATTTATTATCTGTGAATGCAAATGCAAACTTAAAATCGATTTACTTCAAAATATGAAAAAAAAAAAATATGAAATTATAAAAATCCTTATAAAAAAATTTAAATAATTTTTATAAATTTGAAATGACTTTAGAATGATATCAAAATTATTTCGGGTGAAATATTGAAGCTCATTCTACAAAAGGAAGGGTTAGAAAAAAAAAATAAAATTATGAAAAATGGACCAAAAAGCCAAAAATATTAAAACACACTATAGTCAGTATGATGCCACCCTACATTATTGTAGCTCTTTTCGAGAGCTTTTCGAAAATATGCACTAATAGTCAATCCGAGCAATGAGCGAGGAGTTATGACCCCAAGAAGTTTTACCCCCAAAATTCAAAATGATGGCCAATGGAATGTCGTATGAACTACCCCCTTTAATGAAATTGTAATTTTCATAAAGGGAAGTTCATTTATTGTCTGTGAATGCAAATGCAAAGCCTGAAAATCGATTTACCTTCAAAATATGAAAAAATGTGAAATTTCAAAATTATAAAAATCCTTATAAAACAGTAACTTTAAATAATTTTTATAAATTTGAAATGACTTCAGAATGAGATCAAAATTATTTCGGATGAAATATTGAAGCTCATTCTTCACACCCATGCATTTATTTATGAAATTTTAATTATTTTTATTTTTATTTTAGTCGTCGAAGTTTAAAAAAAATCTGCAAAAGAAAGGGTTAGAAAAATAAAAATAAAATTATGAAAAATGGACCAGAAAGCCAAAAATATTAAAACACACTACAGTTAGTATGATGTCGCCCTATACCATTGTAGCTCTTTTCGAGAGCTTTCCAAAAATATGCACTAATAGTCAATCCGAGCAACGAGCGAGGAGTTATGACCCTAGGAAGTTTTACCCCTAAAATTCAAAATGATGGCCAATGGAATGTCGTATGAACTACCCCCCTTTAATGAAATTGTAATTTTCATAAAGGGAAGTTCATTTATTGTTTGTGAATGCAAATGCAAAGCCTGAAAATCGATTTACCTTCAAAATATGAAAAAAATGTGAAATTTTGAAATTATAAAAATCCTTATAAAACAACTTTAAATAATTTTTATAAATTCGAAATGACTTTAGAATGAGATCAAAATTATTTTGGATGAAATATTGAAGCTCATTCTTCACACCCATGCATTTATTTATGAAATTTTAATTTTTTTAATTTTTATTTTAGTCGCCGAAGTTTAAAAAAATCTGCAAAAGGAAGGGTTAGAAAAATAAAAATAAAATTCTGGAAAATGGACCAGAAAGCCAAAAATGTTAAAACACACTACAGTCAGTATGATGTCATCATGCATCATTGTAGCTCTTTTCGAGAGCTTTCCAAAAATATGCACTAATAGTCAATCCGAGCAACGAGCAAGGAGTTATGACCCTGGGAAGTTTTGCCCCCAAAATTCAAAATGATGGCCAATGGAATGTCGTATGAACTACCCCCTTTAATGAAATTGTAATTTTCATAAAGGGAAGTTCATTTATTGTCTATGAATGCAAATGCAAAGCCTAAAAATCGATTTACCTTCAAAATATGAAAAAAATGTGAAATTCTGAAATTATAAAAATCCTTATAAAACAACTTTAAATAATTTTTATAAATTCGAAATGACTTCAGAATGAGATCAAAATTGTTTCGGATGAAATATTGAAGCTCATTCTTCACACCCATGCATTTATTTATGAAATTTTATTTTATTTTATTTTATTTTTATTTTAGTCACCGAAGTTTTAAAAAAATCTGCAAAAGGAAGGGTTAGAAAAATAAAAATAAAATTCTGGAAAATGGACTAGAAAGCTAGAAATGTTAAAACACACTATAGTCAGTATGATGATGCCCTACGTTGTTGTAGCTCTTTTTGAGAGCTTTCCAAAAATATGCACTAATAGTCAATCCGAGCAACGAGCGAGGAGTTATGACCCCGGGAAGTTTTGCCCCCAAAATTCAAAATGATGGCCAATGGAATGTCGTATGAACTACCCCCTTTAATGAAATTGTAATTTTCATAAAGGGAAGTTCATTTATTATCTATGAATGCAAATGCAAAGCCTGAAAATCGATTTGCCTTCAAAATATGAAAAAAATGTGAAATTTTGAAATTATAAAAATTCTTATAAAATAACAACTTTAAATAATTTTTATAAATTCGAAATGACTTCAGAATGAGATAAAAATTATTTCGGATGAAATATTGAAGCTCATTCTTCACACCCATGCATTTATTTATGAAATTTTAATTTTATTTTTATTTTTATTTTAGTCATCGAAGTTTAAAAAAAATCTGCAAAAGGAAGGGTTAGAAAAATAAAAATAAAATTCTAGAAAATGGACCAGAAAGTCAAAAATATTAAAACACACTACAGTCAGTATGATGCCGCCCTACGTTGTTGTAGCTCTTTTCGAGAGCTTTCCTAAAAATATGCACTAATAGTCAATCCGAGCAATGAGCGAGGAGTTATGACCTCGGGAAGTTTTACCCCCAAAATTCAAAATGATGGCCAATGGAATGTCGTATGAACTACCCCCCTTTAATGAAATTGTAATTTTCATAAAGAGAAGTTCATTTATTGTCTGTGAATGCAAATGCAAAGCCTGAAAATCGATTTACCTTCAAAATATGAAAAAAAATGTGAAATTCTGAAATTATAAAAATCCTTATAAAATAACAACTTTAAATAATTTTTATAAATTCGAAATGACTTCAGAATGAGATCAAAATTATTTCGGATGAAATATTGAAGCTCATTCTTCACACCCATGCATTTATTTATGAAATTTTTATTTTTTTAATTTTTATTTTAGTCACCGAAGTTTAAAAAAATCTGCAAAAGGAAGGGTTAGAAAAATAAAAATAAAATTCTGGAAAATGGACCAGAAAGCCAAAAATGTTAAAACACACTACAGTTAGTATGATGTCACCCTACGTTGTTGTAGCTCTTTTCGAGAGCTTTCCAAAAATATGCACTAATAGTCAATCCGAGCAACGAGCGAGGAGTTATGACCCCGAGAAGTTTTACCCCAAAATTCAAAATGATGGCCAATGGAATGTCGTATGAACTACCCCCTTTAATGAAATTGTAATTTTCATAAAGGGAAGTTCATTTATTATCTATGAATGCAAATGCAAAGCCTGAAAATCGATTTACCTTCAAAATATGAAAAAAAATGTGAAATTCCGAAATTATAAAAATCCTTATAAAACAACTTTAAATAATTTTTATAAATTTGAAATGACTTCAGAATGAGATCAAAATTATTTTGGATGAAATATTGAAGCTCATTCTTCACACCCATGCATTTATTTATGAAATTTTATTTTTTTTATTTTTATTTTAGTCGTCGAAGTTTAAAAAAAATCTGCAAAAGGAAGGGTTAGAAAAATAAAAATAAAATTATGGAAAATGGACTAGAAAGCTAAAAATGTTAAAACACACTACAGTCAGTATGATGTCACCCTACGTTGTTGTAGCTCTTTTCGAGAGCTTTCCAAAAATATGCACTAATAGTCAATCCGAGCAACGAGCGAGGAGTTATGACCCTGGGAAGTTTTACCCCCAAAATTCAAAATGATGGCCAATGGAATGTCGTATGAACTACCCCCCTTTAATGAAATTATAATTTTCATAAAGGGAAGTTCATTTATTGTCTGTGAATGCAAATGCAAAGCCTGAAAATCGATTTACCTTCAAAATATGAAAAAAAATGTGAAATTTCGAAATTATAAAAATCCTTATAAAACAACTTTAAATAATTTTTATAAATTCGAAATGACTTCAGAATGAGATCAAAATTATTTTGGATGAAATATTGAAGCTCATTCTTCACACCCATGCATTTATTTATGAAATTTTAATTTTTATTTATTTTTATTTTAGTCGTCAAAGTTTAAAAAAAATCTGCAAAAGGAAGGGTTAGAAAAATAAAAATAAAATTTTGGAAAATGGACCAGAAAGCCAAAAATGTTAAAACACACTACAGTCAGTATGATGTCGCCCTACGTTGTTGTAGCTCTTTTCGAGAGCTTTCCGAAAATATGCACTAATAGTCAATCCGAGCAACGAGCGAGGAGTTATGACCCAGGGAAGTTTTGCCCCCAAAATTCAAAATGATGGCCAATGGAATGTCGTATGAACTACCCCCTTTAATGAAATTATAATTTTCATAAAGGGAAGTTCATTTATTATCTATGAATGCAAATGCAAAGCCTAAAAATCGATTTACCTTCAAAATATGAAAAAAATATGAAATTTCAAAATTATAAAAATCCTTATAAAATAGCAACTTTAAATAATTTTTATAAATTCGAAATGACTTCAGAATGAGATCAAAATTATTTCGGATGAAATATTGAAGCTCATTCTTCACACCCATGCATTTATTTATGAAATTTTATTTTTATTTTTATTTTTATTTTAGTCGTCAAAGTTTAAAAAAATCTGCAAAAGGAAGGGTTAGAAAAATAAAAATAAAATTCTGGAAAATGGACCAAAAAGTTGAAAATGTTAAAACACACTATAGTCAGTATGATGCCGCCCTACGTTGTTGTAGCTCTTTTCGAGAGCTTTCCGAAAATATGCACTAATAGTCAATCCGAGCAACGAGCGAGGAGTTATGACCCTGGGAAGTTTTACCCCCAAAATTCAAAATGATGGCCAATGGAATGTCGTATGAACTACCCCCTTTAATGAAATTGTAATTTTCATAAAGAGAAGTTCATTTATTGTCTGTGAATGCAAATGCAAAGCCTGAAAATCGATTTACCTTCAAAATATGAAAAAAATGTGAAATTCTGAAATTATAAAAATCCTTATAAAAAGCAACTTTAAATAATTTTTATAAATTTGAAATGACTTTAGAATGAGATCAAAATTATTTTGGATGAAATATTGAAGCTCATTCTTCACACCCATGCATTTATTTATGAAATTTTTTTTTTTTAATTTTTATTTTAGTCATCGAAGTTTAAAAAAATCTGCAAAAGGAAGGGTTAGAAAAATAAAAATAAAATTCTAAAAAATGGACCAGAAAGCCAAAAATGTTAAAACACACTACAATTAGTATGATGTCACCCTACATTGTTGTAGCTCTTTTCGAGAGCTTTCCGAAAATATGCACTAATAGTCAATCCGAGCAACGAACGAGGAGTTATGACCCCCAAAATTCAAAATGATGGCCAATGGAATGCCGTATGAACTAACCCCCTTTAATGAAATTGTAATTTTCATAAAGGGAAGTTCATTTATTGTTTGTGAATGCAAATGCAAAGCCTGAAAATCGATTTACCTTCAAAATATGAAAAAAATGTGAAATTCTGAAATTATAAAAATCCTTATAAAACAACAACTTTAAATAATTTTTATAAATTCGAAATGACTTCAGAATGAGATAAAAATTATTTCGGATGAAATATTGAAGCTCATTCTTCACACCCATGCATTTATTTATGAAATTTTAATTTTTTTTTTTTTTTTTTTTTTAAAAAAAAAATAAAAAAAAAAAAAAAAAAAAAAAATAAAAAAATAAAAATAAAATTCTGGAAAATGGACCAGAAAGCTAAAAATGTTAAAACACACTACAGTCAGTATGATGTCGCCCTACGTTGTTGTAGCTCTTTTCGAGAGCTTTTCAAAAATTGAAATAATAGTCAATGAGCGAGGAGTTATGACCCTGGGAAGTTTTGCCCCCAAAATTCAAAATGATGGCCAATGGAATGTCGTATGAACTACCCCCTTTAATGAAATTGTAATTTTCATAAAGGGAAGTTCATTTATTGTTTGTGAATGCAAATGCAAAGCCTGAAAATCGATTTACCTTCAAAATATGAAAAAAAATGTGAAATTTCGAAATTATAAAAATCCTTATAAAACAACAACTTTAAATAATTTTTATAAATTCAAAATGACTTCAGAATGAGATCAAAATTATTTTGGATGAAATATTGAAGCTCATTCTTCACACCCATGCATTTATTTATGAAATTTTATTTTATTTTATATATTTTTTTAGTCATCGAAGTTTAAAAAAATCTACAAAAGGAAGGGTTAGAAAAATAAAAATAAAATTCTAGAAAATGGACAAGAAAGCCAAAAATGTTAAAACACAATAAGGTGAGTATGATATCGCCCTATATTGTTGTAGCTCTTTTCGAGAGCTTTCCGAAAATATGCACTAATAGTCAATTCGAGCAACGAGCGAGGAGTTATGACCCGAGAAGTTTTACCCCAAAATTTCAAAATGATGGCCAATGGAATGTCGTATGAACTACCCCCCTTTAATGAAATTGTAATTTTCATAAAGGGAAGTTCATTTATTGTCTGTGAATGCAAATGCAAAGCCTGAAAATCGATTTACCTTCAAAATATGAAAAAAATATGAAATTTCAAAATTATAAAAATCCTTATAAAATAGCAACTTTAAATAATTTTTATAAATTCGAAATGACTTTAGAATGAGATCAAAATTATTTTGGATGAAATATTGAAGCTCATTCTTCACACCCATGCATTTATTTATGAAATTTTAATTTTTTTAATTTTTATTTTAGTCGTCGAAGTTTAAAAAAAATCTGCAAAAGGAAGGGTTAGAAAAATAAAAATAAAATTCTGGAAAATGGACCAGAAAGCCAAAAATGTTAAAACACACTATAATTAGTATGATTTCATCCTATGTTGTTGTAGCTCTTTTTGAGAGCTTTTCGAAAATATGCACTAATAGTCAATCCGAGCAACGAGCGAGGAGTTATGACCCCAGGAAGTTTTGCTCCCAAAATTCAAAATGATGGCCAATGGAATGTCGTATGAACTACCCCCCTTTAATGAAATTGTAATTTTCATAAAGGGAAGTTCATTTATTGTCTGTGAATGCAAATGCAAAGCCTGAAAATCAATTTACCTTCAAAATATGAAAAAAAATGTGAAATTTTGAAATTATAAAAATCCTTATAAAATAGCAACTTTAAATAATTTTTATAAATTCGAAATGACTTCAAAATGAGATCAAAATTATTTCGGATGAAATATTGAAGCTCATTCTTCACACCCATGTATTTATTTATGAAATTTTTTTTATTTTAGTCATCGAAGTTTAAAAAAATCTGCAAAAGGAAGGGTTAGAAAAATAAAAATAAAATTCTAAAAAATGGACCAGAAAGACAAAAAAATGTTAAAACACACTATAATCAGTATGATGTATCCCTACGTTGTTGGAGCTCTTTTTGAGAGCTTTCCGAAAATATGCACTAATAGTCAATCCAAGCAATGAGCGAGGAGTTATGACCCCGAGAAGTTTTGCCCTCAAAATTTAAAATGATGGCCAATGGAATGTCCTATGAACTACCCCCTTTAATGAAATTGTAATTTTCATAAAGGGGAGTTCATTTATTGTCTGTGAATGCAAATGCAAAGCCTGAAAATCAATTTACCTTCAAAATATGAAAAAAATATAAAATTCTGAAATTATAAAAATCCTTATAAAAAACAACTTTAAATAATTTTTATAAATTCGAAATGACTTCAGAATGAGATAAAAATTGTTTTGGATGAAATATTGAAGCTCATTCTTCACACCCATGCATTTATTTATGAAATTTTAATTTTTAATTATTTTAGTCGTCAAAATTAAAAAAAAATCTACAAAAGGAAGGGTTAGAAAAATAAAAATAAAATTATGAAAAATGGACCAGAAAGCCAAAAATGTTAAAACACACTACAGTCAGTATGATGTTGCCCTATGTTGTTGTAGCTCTTTTCGAGAGCTTTCCAAAAATATGCACTAATAGTCAATCCGAGCAACGAGCGAGGAGTTATGACCTCAAGAATTTTTGCCCCCAAAATTCAAAATGATGGCCAATGGAATACCGTATGAACTACCCCTTTAATGAAATTGTAATTTTCATAAAGGGAAGTTCATTTATTGTGTGTGAATGCAAATGCAAAGCCTGAAAATCAATTTACCTTCAAAATATAAAAAAAATGTGAAATTCCAAAATTATAAAAATCCTTATAAAATAGTAACTTTAAATAATTTTTATAAATTCAAAATGACTTTAGAATGGGATAAAAATTATTTTGGATGAAATATTGAAGCTCATTATTTGGAAAAATAAACCAAAAAGCCAAAAATGTTAAAACACACTATAGTCAGTATGATGCCGCCATACGTCATTGTAGCTCTTTTTGAGATATTTCCTAAAATATGCACTAATAGTCAATCTCAAAGTGCTTGGTCTATTAATGAAATATTGGATTGATAACAAGCTTGATGGTGCAACTAATCCAAATTCATGAGCATCCACTAAAGGTGATTAGCTTCCTCATTGCTAGTACACTATCTAGTTTTGATTGAATACTAATATATAGTATACTATCATCTAGAACACCATGAAAAAGTGTTGGAATCCATTAGAATACAATGCTTATGGTGGAACATCACTCATCCAGATTGTTCGCTTCGTAAATTAGGGAAGCTCTTCTTTCTATCATTTGTTTGGATGGCTCCAGTTCTGAAGGTACCTAGTTTCTTCTTGCTTTTTTCTACTTCTCTTTGGTTCATTCAAGTTGTTTTAGTTCCCTAGCTCTTTCTATTCTTTCTTTTTTTTCCTCTGTTGTTTCTTGCCTTAATAGTCTTCTGGTCTAGATAGGTCATTGTTATGTTCAATTTTTTTTTATATTTTCTCTTTTTTTTTTTAGTTTTTTAAGGTGTGTGTGTTCTTTTATTTGTTTTTTTTTTTTGTGTTCTTTATGTTGTTTTTTGTTGTTCTTATGTTTTTGTTGTTTTGTGTTTTTTTATGTTTTGTGTTATTGTTTTTGTGTTTTTGTCGTTCTTGTTCTTGTGTTTCTCTTTGTTTGTGTTAATTCGTATTTTTTTGTGTGAATGTTTTCTATGTTTTTTGTTTTTGTTTATTGTCTATTGTTGGTTGTTTTTTATTTTTATTTTTATTTTATTTTTTTAATATTTTTGGTTTTGGTTGTGTTTATTTTTCATATTTTTTTAGGTTATGTCTTTGTAGTGTTATGTTGTTTTTGTCTTGTTTGTGTTTTGTTATGTGGTTCTTGTGTTTTTCTATGTGGTTCGTGTTGTGGTTTTTTTTTATCTTATTGTGTGTGTGTTCGGTTGTGATTTTTTTTTTGACACACTCAAGGAGCATGTTTTTTATTTCATTTTATTATTTTTGTTGTTATTTACTTATTTTTAAGTTGGTTTTGTATGTTTGTTTGCTCCTTGAGTATGTCAAAGGTGGTAGTTCAGGTCCGAGTCTTGGGCATTTTTGGCATAATGGACACCCCTGCCTCCATAGGTCTTACCCGAAAGTGGCATCCCTTTTGGGATGTTTCCACAAATTAAAAAAACCTAGAGAATATAAATCACACTCATTACTCACCTCATCATGAAGCACTCAAAACTGATGTGTCAAGCTCAACATCCCCTATATTTAAAATTAGAGGTACTATATATGGTGCTACCTATGAGGGGTGTCAAATCCATAAGCATAATACTATCACTAGAATATTAGAAAGGTGTTATGATAGGAATAGATCCTACAAGAGTCTTTAAAGGTTTTACTAGATTATTCAAACATATGAGGAGGTCTTTCACCAAAAGCTTGAGTGGTGGACTAGAAGAAGCCGCTAGAAGAACCTCACCAAAAATAACATATATCCAAATAATAACTTCATACCTCTAAGTATTGTAGAGATTATATACCCAAGAGGTATACAAATATCCCATAAAGATTCATCTATGACTCTTCAATGACTTCTTTTTTCTAATATTTAGGTATGCAAGACCATGATAAATGCCTACATATATTGAATCATGACACATTAGGCTTATCACCCATCAACCTCTCAAGAGGTTTCATGCCCTAATATACTTTATTAGAAACCCTATTGATGATGTATGTTATACAAGTGATGGCCTCACCCTAAAAATTGTGCTCCATCCTCTTACTGTTAATCATGCAACATACCTCCATGACTAGCATATTTTTCCATTCAACCACTCTATTATTATTAGGGATATAATGAATAGTCCTTTTATATGCTATCCCATGAAGAGTCCAAAAAATCATGAAAGACATTGCTTATGTAATCATCTCACATATCCAACCTAAAAGACTTGATCTTCCTCTCTAGATAATTTTCTAGAGGAGCCTTAAATGCCTTGAATCTCTTAAGGGTCTCATCCTTGTTTTAAATAGTATATAACCATGTATCTTAAAAAATAAAAATAATAAAGTACCTATTTCTAAAAATGGATTGTATACCACATAGGTCTATATATGTCATGATGTATGATCTTGAAATAATGAGTAGCATGTCTCATTGTCCCTTTTAGAAAGATATATCTATGATGTTTTCCAATAATGCATACCTCACATGCATAACTTAAAGATAAAATGTATGATTAATGAGATAATTAGAATATAATTCTACCTTTTATTTGTATGATTAATGAGATAAGAGATTGAGGATAATACTAGGAACATGAAGCATTTCATAAAAATAAGAAGATCTAATACTAACATATCCATATTTTGATTTCTGTAAAGAAGATTCATCTCCAATTATAACATGCTTTCCTAAATACAAATTGGTGTACCCCTATAGGATATGTTTGTAACTGGTCATGTACCTTTTTTCCCTTGGCTATATAATTCATTCATTGGAGGAAGTGGATGAGGTTTCTCCATCAAAACATTCCTAACCCTATGCATAGAAGAGAGAAGCATCAAATACCCTTCTTTTTCACTACTTCTTAAAGCTTCTTCATGTGAATTTAATAAAATTATACTTTAAGTGACATTATGGTGAGTGGGATACCTCAAAAATTTGAACCTCAAGCTAACAAGAATTTTATCACAGGCACAAGCCATGGAGATGACATGGATCATGGGTTTGGTTCTTAGGATGATTCGTTCGAGGGAGTGGAGGTCACGGTGTCAGAGGGAACCCTTCTTGACCCACCTTAAAATTCCAACCTTGTCTCCTTTGAAAATATATTAAAAACATGGGGCTTCCACCACCCCTCTCTTTGCAAGGCTTAGTTTATCTATTACTGAGTAATAAAGAACTAGTAATTCCTTCCACTATCATGACATCCTTTGTCTCTCAAGATTTCTTCTCCCTCATTGGAAATTTTTTTGCTTCTTGTCTAGACATTGAATCAATTAAAAATTTGGCTTTCTCAAAATGGTATCCTCAAGGTAACATGGACCTATTCATGATTCCTAGGGGCTTCTTCCTTATTAGATTAAATAATTTGAAATACACTAGTCATATTCTTATTAGTGGATATTGGTTCTTTGGCTGATGGACTCTCTTACTTAGGATATGGGGTGCTAATTTCAGCCCTAAAACAGAAAGTATAAACTTAGATCCTATCTAGGTTAGGCTTCCAAGGCTTCCCATTCAGTTTTGGAATGAAAAAATCCTGAGAGGAATTGCATGAAATATCAAGGCCTTGTTGCTTTCAATTCGATGAACAAATCTAAATATTGAATGGTGTACATCCACTTGTGTATCAATGCTAATTTTGGAATCAGAGCTAACTACATACACTGATAAATTTTTTGGTTCTTACCATAGATGGTGGATTATTGAATATGAGAATAAACTAGCTTTTTGCATTAAATAACAAAAGTAGGGTCATCTTAGGTCACAATACCCCTCTCAAAAAATAATCTAGGAAAGAATGACATCATGCTAAGAAATCCTTAAAGTATGATCAAAAATCCAATATCCAAAAGAAGAATCCAATTAATGCCAACCTCAGCAATAATATTCTAAATTCTCAAGGCAAGGAGATGATCCCTACTTCCAATGAAGGTCCTTTCGAATAGGCATGCTCCTCCTTCACTAATTTTAATCACTTCAACTCTTTATATGAGTCTCATAATGACCAAGTTAAAAAAATTCCTCCTAATTATATCCCTCTTCTTGAGTCCCAGGAGTGTCCTTCTATGAGGTTTCTTCCCCTTGTTTCCAATATGGGTGTACCCCTCTTCACATTTATCCCAATAATGAGATCTCCTCCTCTATTTTAGACCCTTATGGTCTTCCTCTCTCCAAGGAGTCATTTTCCCTCCTTAATGACATTGCATGCCATGTGGGTTTTATCTCATCTCTTATTGGTTATATCAATACCAATGATCTGGATGAGTCTTCAAGCCCCCCAATATTGGTAACCAAAAATCAAAAGAAAAGTTCAACTGATGTGGGAAGTGATAAGAATAAAGGTAGACCATCTAATCAAGTGATATGAAGAAAATAAACCAAGTATGAAATAGCCAACGACACTCAATCCACACTTTTATCATACCTTAAAGATAACTCTAGGGAGGAAATGCACAAAGAAGATGGGAAAAAAACCAAACCTCCCTCATCCCATGGCAGGGAGGAAAAATATTCCTCCAAAGATCAAAAATGAAGATACTCTCATGGAATGTGAGAGGCCTTAGTGGACTAATCAAGAATATTTTGGTGTCATCCATAAGGAAAGACCTTAAACCCAATATCATTCTCCTTCAAAAAAGTAAAATTGATGAAGATAATGTGGGAAATTTTTCCAAAGCCATATGAAAAAGTAGTGAATTTATTTCCAGCCCAACTCGAGGTAACTTTGGAGGCCTCCTCTATTTGTGGGATCCATTCAAAGTTGAAGGTAGACTCTTATCTACCTCAAAAAAAATCATAAATATTTTTTTGTATTGTAAAGGCACCAAAGCAAGGTAGGTTCTTTCAAACATCTATGCTCCTAATAATACACTAGGCAGTTGGCCTTGTGGAATAGCCTTAGTCAAATAAGACATATATTTTCTAATGAATCTTGAATGGTGTCTAGAGACTTCAATTCTCCCCTTTATCCATTAAATAATAGTGGAGTAACTACTATCACACATAGATGTTATGAGGATTTTGTTGATTTTGTTGACAACAATGAGCTAATGTATATCCAGCTTAAAGGAACCAATTTTACTTGGAGTAATAAAAGGATGGGAACCTAACTCATTCATCTTCTACTTGATATATTCCTCCTATCTAAATATGTCATTCACCTTTTTGGTGATGCCTTCCTGCATTCCCACCCTAATATTATCTTGGATCACAACCCTCTTATCCTAGAAGACCTCCATCCAACTTCTTCATTCAAAACTTCTCTTTAGATTTGAATCCATGTGGCTTCAACACCTGGATCTCAAAAATCATATTATTGAGTGGTGGAACAAGAATTTCACATGGTTTCTTATTACCCAAGTCACCAAGAAACTCAACTTTATCAAAGTTAACCTCAAATATTAGAGTAAGAAAGTGTTTGGTAACATCTTTGAAAACAAATAAATATAGAGGTAGCTCAACATAATTGAAGAATATGTTCAAAGTGGGAACTATTCATCAAAATCCAAAAGTAAGGAAAGAGACCTCCTATCTGAGTTTCATAACATCATAGCAAAGGAAGAAGTCTTCTAGAGACCAAAATATAAAGCTTTATGGATTAAATAGGGATACTCCAACACAAAGTACATTTATGCTATGACTCTCAAACACCGAAGCAATAATAAAATCAAATAATTATCTAAATATGATTGGTTTGTTATCAGTGACATCTTAGAAATAAGAGTTGAAGTAGTCAATCACTTTGAGAGACTTATGGTACCAAGTCATCCTCGCCCTGCTCATTCTTCTAATATGCTCCTCTAAAACATCCCATGCCTCATTTTTCCTGATTTTAACTCTCACTTACATAAAACCTTTACTCAGAAGGAAATAAAAAATGCTCTTTTTTCGATGTCGGTAGACAAAGTCCCTACTCCTAATGGGTTTCCCCCTTGATTATTTTAATGTTAATGGGATACTATTGGCCATGATATCATTTTTGCTATCCAAGAAGTCCAAAAGGATAAAATTTTACCAAAAGATGTCAATTCCACCTTTTTTTCCCTCATCCCAAAGTCTCCTAAAGCTAGGTCTCTCTTTGAATTTAGACCTATTAGCCTTTGCAATGGTATTTACAAAATCATATCTAAAGTCATTTCCTATAGGATGAAGGAAATCCTTCATCTCATCAGTGACCCCTACCAAGGTAGCTCTGTTCAAGGGAGACTCATCACTGATGGCATCATTACCATCCATGACCTCATCCACTCTATCTCCAAGAGTAAAAAGGATAGTCTCTACCTCATGCTTGATATGAATAAAGCCTTCAATAGAGTTTCATGGGAGTTTCTTTTTGTTGTACTCTATAAATTTGGTTTTCATGATGATTGGATTGCACTTATTAAGGAATGTCTTACTTTAGTGTGGTTCTCTATCATTGTTAATGGATTAGTTGTAGAGTATTTCAAAAAATTTAGAGGCCTAAGATAGGGTGATCCTCTATCACCTTTCATTTTCATCATTCTCAGAGAGTCACTCGAAATATCCCTTAAAGTATCCTGCTCATAAGGAGCTATCTCAGGAATCAATATTTCATCAATACTTGACCCTATCACTCACCAATAATTCATTAACACCAAATTTGCCATGTTGTCATTAATATCTAAAGCTAAAGCTATCAAATCTATTCTAAACCTTTATAAAGAAATTGCAAGGCAAACATTCAATTCCATTAAAAGAAAAAATAAATCCTTAACAAGCCCATGGATAGATAACTCAAGATAGCCAATATTCTAGGTTGCATCATCTCTTGCTTTACTTCTATTTATCTTGGTATTCCCCTCTTCTTTGGTATTTTTTGGGAACATGTGGAACAATGTCATCAAAAGACTTCATAAAAAGTTTGTTAGATGGAAAAGGGCCCTTCTTAGTTAAGCAGGCAAAGCCACTCTAGTTCAAGCTTGTCTTCAAAACATCCTAGTATTATTAATGTCTATTTTCAATGCCCCAACTTCCATCTATAAAATTATTAAGAAAATTCAAACAATATTCTTATGGTTAGGGTTCGATAATCAAAGATGATTTCCATTAGTAGCTTGGGATAAAATTTTCTCTAAGAAAGATCAAGGTGGTCTAGGTTTTAGGAAGGTCAGTAAAATAAACATGGCCCTTATAGCCAAGCAACACTATAGAACCATCACCAATGAGAAGTTAGCATGGGTTGAAATCATCAAAAGTAAATATCTTTAGCATAACAAACTTCTAGATACTGGACCCCTCCTAGGTGGGTCCTGTTAGTTTAAAAAGACTACCTCTAGGAGATAGCCAAGATTTTACAGCAGGGTGCCATATTGAGAGGCTCGATGGAGTCTATTTTTGAAGGGCTATAGAAAGAGAAAATAAGCTAAGGAAAGATGATATCACGATTTTGATACATGTCTTAATTTCATGGCAAAATGTTGCAAGCAAGTCAAGTAGATGAAAATGTCATGATTTCATGACATGTTGCATTTTCATGGTAGCAAAGACCCAAAGGATATGAAAAGATAAAGACGTCGCTATTTCGCGACATGTTGCATTTTTGTGGCTAAGAAAGTAGAAAAGGGTAGAAGAAGAGAGAATGTCACAATTTCATGACATGTCAGTTTTTCACCATGAGAAAGAGAGAATAAGACATACAAGGCTAAAGTTTTGTGATTTCGCGACATGTTTTGTTTTCACTTAAGCAAGAGGTGGATAGAGTAGAACATTTGAAGATGTCACGATTTCACGACATGATAGTTGTTCTTGACAAGATATATTCTTAGCAACTAAAACATGCCCTTACACCAATTTTTTTATCTCTTGGGATGTCAGATGTAAATGAAGTGTCATATTTGTTAGAATCCAATTTTTAGAAGATATTTTGCTTATTATTAAAAACTAAAGTTAATTGCTTGTAACTAATTTGAGAATCCAATATGTACTAGTTGTAAAATATACCCATTTTGGGTATATATAGTGATAGACGTATTTTAAAAAGAGGTCGGATCTTAGACATTTACAAGATTGATGTACATCATTCTGGATACAAGCAAATAAAGTTACTCTTCTTATGGCTTCTAACTTTTTGTGTGCAAGTGTATGTATCTAGTTCTCGACTTCTATTTATATGATTAAATTCTATATTGTATCTATTCTAAATCTAAACTGTGCATGTATGAATTATATTGCTGGAGTTAAGATTAAGTATGCTTATATGTGTTAGATGAAATATCTAAATCACACTTAGAAAGTTATGATTTCTATATGAAGGTGTTAAAGAAAACTTGTAATAGTAATATAGACGTTATATCCTAGTTTTTGTCTGAACTGCACCATGATAAAAGCTTCTAGCCTTGGCTATATTTCCCTTTACAAGCATTTCCCTTATTTGTGCTCTCTTTTCTCTAAACAAAGCAAAAAGGAACCAGCCTACTCTAGATATTAGATGGATATTCCTAAGCTAGATCCATCTATTCAATGTTGGCAAGGTCTAAGGTGCAATACAATTAACCAAAGTCATATTTTGTTCCAACAATTTTTGGCATGCCCGGTGGGACCTAAAATCCCACAATATTCTATAAGTTTTGGTTTTTTTTCTTTAAAATCCTTTTTGTTTTAAATCTGAAGTAAAAAACCACTTGGTGACTCCTTTCAAAGGATTTAGACCCAAGTAATACCTTGTCTAAAAATATCTAGTTGTAAGCTCATGAGTGCCTATGCATATGATAACCATATCCCAAGTAAGAAAATTTGAACAACCCATCGAGTTCTTTGAGTTACACCTTGGTAGCTTAAAAGCACATCCTATGCTAGCTGTAAGATCTAATCCACCTGGTACTAGTACAAGTTCCATTGTACCAACTATTGGAGTGTCCTCAAATAGCTCGATAGTAACAATAAATACAGTAGCTATCATGGCTACTCCTCCCGTCCCAGCTCATCTTGTATGGAACCAAACTAGCTCGCTAAACTTGGCAGCCTAGAATTAGGTTCCCCATGCATCTCTAAAAGCTTTGCCATCATATGATGGGATAGGTAAAACAACAAATAAACATTGCCTAGATGTTTCATCATTGGCAGCAGTTTATAACATCACCCAAGAGGATGTGATGGTCAGGTTACTGGTCATATCCTTAAAAGGAAAAATGCTCCATTGGTATAGAGCACTCCCTCATGGATCTATTACTTCTTGGGAAATAATTGTTGGTCATCTGACAACCATACTTTGTTGATCGATGTAGAGGAAATGTGGTAAATGATGGGAGGTGATAGTAAAAGAAATGTGGAAATGGATGTTTAAATTTTAGGTGTTTTTTGAGTGAGGAGAAAAAGAACACCGAGATTGCACAATTTGACAAGAACCGAAAAGTTTGTAGGGCCAAGATTTCTCTGCGCGTGCTTTGCCTATATCAACTCGGCCTCTATCAATACGACCGCGCAGACGAAAAAGGTTGAAGCGGCCATTATCTGAGTTTTTCTGAAAGGGCGAGCCTGCAGCAACAAAACGGCTCGATAGAGAGAATGATAGAGAGAATTCTTCGCTGTCTACATTTCGACGCCGAATATGTAACCCTAGCCTCACACGAAGCCCTAGCCTGCAAATCCATCGGTGTGGCTGCTGGCGCATTTTCCTCTTCACTAAAATTGTACACCTTGGTGAGTCAATTTCGACAATAGAAGTGGTTGTGGTCCGGACATATAGTTCTTTGCTTAAGGGCTGGGCTCTCCGTCAGAAGCTTTAAAATACGCTCAGGAGCGCATGACAGAGTCTGCAATCGCATGACAGAAGCAGCCCGGCTAATTGAATCTACTGAAGGCAGGATTGATGTCTGATTCTTGGGGAGTGGGAGCCCAGTTATTACCTTGTGAGAATTAGTCGACAAAAGTCTCTCTTGGAAATAAACTTGTGGATAAGTCTATGAATTGTGGTGAGGTGGAGTATGCAGGACAAGTGTTTGACAGAAATCCTGAAAGAAATGTGGGAGCAGATGAGACAATTTCATGTAATTTCCAAAAGCACCGAGGAGATGAGACTATGTCATGTCAATTCCAAAAGCACTGAGGATGCTCGTCAGAGATTTGGATGTGAAATCTTAGGTGGAGTTTTCTATGGTCCATGAACAATTAATTAAAAGTGGAGCTTGGTTGGATACACTTTTTGGGAAAATCATCTTACAACAATGTCTCACAAGCAGGGTTCTCCAACAAAATACAGGGTTCTCAACACAATACAGTGTAGAATTTAGAGCTGGGTATGATTGTGTTCTTGTCCCCCCTTCAGCTAATTATGAGAGTAGAACTGTTACAGTACACTCATGGAGCAGCTCATCCTATGGTTGTACACTTGATGCAGCTATCAACCTAGGCAATAGTGGGGGGTCTACATTCATGGATGACAAGTTTGTTGGTGTTACTTTTCAGTAAGTTGAACATGCAATAGTGGATTTTTTCTGTAGTTATGGATGGACAGAATGGGATGAGAGAGGGGTATGATAAAAATTGGATTTGAATCCAAAGCAGTAGATTTTTTTCAGTAGATTCTAATATAGCCAGCAAAATCCAAACTGACTGCCAGCTCAAGTGGCATTCCAGACTGTGCATGTTAGTATCCACTGAGAAGGGGTCAAAATATTTCGTTATCTGATATTTTTTTTCTTAGACTCCTTTGCAGATTTTTTGTTTGAATCAGGCTCCATTTTTACTGAGTCGGGGTTGAGGAGATCTAATAGGTGCTAAGGATTTAAAATTAGAAATCCTGCATTTTGGTTTAAAAAAGCTTCTGATGCGTAGATTCAGGTGAGGGGAAGTAGCAAAAACATCAGGGTTTAACTGGAGGAAATACCAAGCCCAGGAACTGTTAAGGATTACAAGGATCGGGAGTGATTGAGGGTAGGGTTAGCATGATGGAGGATATGGCAGAATTGGTGGACTATTCCCCAGATCCAATGAATGATGTACCTATTTTCCCTGCAAAAGATTTTTTGATAGCTAAGTGGAAGTCACAGAGGGAGAATGGCCATTTAATTGAATCTAACTTTAGTCAGGGATCAAAAAGTAACTCAAATGAGGACCGTTCTCTAGATGGGACAGAGAACCTCTCTCAGCTGTACGATGGTGATTCAAGCTTTATGGCAGTCCGATCTTGGGAGGTCTCCTCGAAGAAAAGCTCCCAGGACATAGGTGATGGTAAGTTCGACCCTTTTCTAGATATCGGCCTCTTGGAAGGGATCATGGCAGGAAAAAAATGTCCAGGTAGGGAAAATGAGGAGGAACCACTAATTACAAACAAACTAAACAATACCAATAAAAGGCAGAAAAAGTGTGTTAAGACTAAAAAGGAGAAAGTAAATTTGGTTCTAGGCGAGGATATTCTGCTGGACAGGGTTCTGGAAATGGAAGGAAAAACTCTAACAGGACGATTCTATGGAAGATTATACTCGAAAAAAACTCTAGCTCAGTGGGTAGAAAGGGAATGGAGTCCAGCAATAGGATACTCTCCAAGTTTCTATATTCTGGTAAGAGGATGGTTAGCTTTTTCATTCAGATCAAAAGAGGATGCAGATAAAATATTGCAGAGAAGATGGTTTTGGAACTCATATGCTCTGTCTTTAAAATGGTGGTCCCCTTGTTTTGACCCAAGAAGTGAGTCCAAATCAATTCAGCCTATATGGGTCAAGTTACCAGGTTTACCATTGGAGTTGTGGACATGTAGGATATTGAAGGAAATAGGTAACCAGCTAGGATCATGTGTGGACATTGATCAAGGGTGCCTGAGTGGCTCCTCTCGAACTATTGCAAGGATACTAGTGGAGATGGACCTTCGGGAAGGTCTACCGGAGACAATTGAGATCAGAATTGGGAAGTGGCATTATGACCAAATTCTTGATTATGTGAAGATACCTTTCCATTGTGCTAGATGTCATGTCTATGGTCATTTAGTAGCAGAATGTGGACTAAAATTCACAGAAAGGGAGGGGGGGAAGAGTTTTAAAGAAAATCACAACCCTGGAGGGAGAGTGGATGGTTTAGACAATCACTTGGAGGGATTCAATAGTAGACTTTTAGGTCGGATTCAAACTCCGTTAGATGAAAATGGTGGTCAGGAGAATGGTATAAGCAATGTTGAAGATGATCCCCATCTCTCCAATGCTCAGAACAAAGGAGATAGAAGAGACTCAATCTTAGATCAGAGGGAGGAAACACATGTTCAGGCAAACACAAGAGAGGCAAATACCTCCTTGAGACCACAGGTGGCAACCCAATTACACAGTAGTTCTCCCAGTTTTATAAATTATAACTCTGAGTTAAGAACAAACCTTGTTGAAGAGCTATTACCCCCCTTCCAGGACAGGTCTACGGGGTCTGATAAACAAAAGGTTTCTGCAAAGAGAAGTGGTATCTGGAAAGAAGATATGAATATCCAACATCCTTGTAATAAGGGGCCTCTCAGCATTCCAATATTTTCTTCATTAACAAAGTCCACATCTCTACTTTCATCTTCTTCTGAAGGCAGAGAGTCCTTAAAGGGGTCTCACAATTATTTTCTCAGATCACACAAATCAGCAGCTTTCTTTGAGAAGGGAGAAATTGCAGGAGGACTTAGCTTGGATGTGGTTAACTCACAAGCCTTAGGGAGGAAATCAAACATTCAACTGGCAAAGGATCAAGCTTTGAGGGAAGTAAATACAGGGAAACAAAAATCAATAATAGGGGCACTTAGAGCAGGAAAAACCCTAGAACCAGTTAAATAATGTTAATCCTCTCTCAAAATATTCGGGGTCTGGGCAGCGCCTCAAAAAAGACTGCACTAAGGAGGTTAATGCAACTTCATCTTCCAGATATTCTATTTCTTCAAGAGACTATGGGAGTGGGTGTGAAAGTGGAAAGCATTCTCCACACCCTTATAAAGGACTGGGAATTCCTCTCTTTGGACTCCGAGGGCAGATCAGGTGGCCTTGTTCTGGGGTGGAAGAAGAGGAATTTCAGGTTTATAAAATCTGCTTTTCTTACATCAGGAATAGGAGTGGAGCTCTTCTCTATGGAATTGGGGAAATATTTTGTGTTGGTAAACATTTATGGCCCTTATGAAAATAAAATTCATTACTGGGATACCCTATTTGCCAATAACTTTCTACAGCATGGGAATCTTATCCTAGGGGGTGATCTAAATTTCACTCTGAATAGAGCTGAGATATGGGGGACAACAACAAGAAGTGACCCACAAGCTGGGTTTTTTAAACATAAATTTGAAATGGCAGACTTGGTTGATGTAGAACCAATCAAAATTACTCCTACATGGAGCAACAATAGAGCAGGTGAGGATTATGTGGCAAAAATATTGGATCGTTTCTATGTCTCCGATTCCCTGCTGATGGATGGGGAGAAAATCAGGACTTGGGTGGACCCTTGTGGCATCTCAGACCATTTCCCTATTTTGCTCCAAATAGGCAACCCGGATAGGAAACCTCCAAGCCCTTTCAAATTCAATTCAACTTGGCTGCAGGACAAAGATTTTTAGAATCTGGTTAAAGAAGAATGGAACTCTTATGATGAAAACTTGGGAAGTTCAGCCTGCTCTCAAATGACAAAAAGCCTAAAGAAAGTTAAAATGGTTGTTTCTAAATGGGCTCATAACAAGTATAGGCAGCAAATGCAGGAACTCCTTCTATTAGAACAACAGATTGTTGTTTTTTATGAGAGAGTGAATGAGGTCGGTCTTTCAGAGGATTCCAAATCGGCCATCAGAGCATTGGAAGGAAAAAAGAGTAATATCTTGCTTGCTCAAGAAGCCCAATGGAGGCTTAAGAGTAGAGCTCTTTGGCTGGAATTAGGGGACGAAAACACCAAATTCTTTCAAAATTATGCAAATCACAGGAAAAATATTAACACCATCTGGGAATTGCCCAATGGAGAGGGGTCCAAAGCTAGGTCCTTCAAAGACCTCGCAGCTCTTGGCATAAAACATTTCAAGTCCTTGTTTAAAGATCCCAAAAGAGTAAACTTGGTTGAGATCTTAAAACATACAACCTTCTTTCCAAGTTTTGCTGACGAGGCTACTAATGAAATGATTCTTGAGAAAGTGTCATTGGAGGAATTAAAAGAAGTGCTTTCATCCTTTCAGAAGGACAAAAGTCCTGGGCCTGATGGTTGGGGGGTTGAATTCTTCTTGGGTTTCTTTGACTTAATTGGGGAAGACCTGATTAGAGTTATTGAAGAAACTAAAGCTTCAGGGAAGATCCCATTGGATTTCAACTCAACCTTCATCGCTTTGATTCCAAAGAAGGACTCTCCAATTTCTTTCGATGACTTCAGACCTATTTCCTTGTGCAATTGCCTCTATAAAATTATTGCCAAAATTATTGCCTTGAGGTTAAAAAGAGTTTTTTCTGAATCCATCTCCAGTGAGCAATTCGGGTTTCTAAATGGGAGGCAAATCCACGACGCTGTAGGAGTGGCCCAAGAAGGGCTGCATACTATAAAAACAAAAAGACTTCCTGCTATAGTAGTAAAACTGGATCTTTCCAAAGCTTTTGACAGGGTTAATTGGTTGTATCTGAGGATCATGCTTCTTCACATTGGGTTCAACCTCCGAGTTGTTAATTGGATCATGGGATGTGTGACCTCTGTCTCCTTCGTTGTTCTTATAAATGGTTCTGCTTCTAATTTCTTTTCCTCTGAGCGTGGCATCAGGCAAGGTTGTCCCTTATCTCCCTTTTTATTTCTTTTGGTGGCTGAAGGTTTGAGCAGGGCAATCAAAGAAGCTAAGAGAACAGGGCAGTTTAGAGGAATTCAAATGAGTACATCTTTCTCTCTAACACATCTCTTATTTGTTGATGATATTATTTTGTTTAGTGTTGGTTCTTTTAGGGACATAAGCAAGCTTAATGATATTCTAAGGAGCTTTTGCCTTGCCACTGGTATGGAAATCAATATGGGAAAGTCTACAATGTCGTGTTTTGGCCTGGAGGAAGAGGAGGAAAATTTTTTTAGAGAATTCTTTCTTTTCCCAAGACTGATTTCCAATCAGGAATAAAATATCTGGGATTTTGTTTGAAGCCAAATAACTATGGCATAAGAGATTGGGATTGGCTGGTGGGAAAGATAGACAAAAGGATTTCTATGTGGTGTAATAGGTGGTTATCAATAGGAGGCAGATTAACTCTTGTAAAATCAGTCCTGGAGGCAATCCCTGTCTACTGGTATGGCATGGCTTTCATTCCAGTAGGGGTTCTTGAAAAAATCAGAAAAAGGTGCTTCAAATTTCTGTGGAATGGAAAAAGGGACAAAGCAGCCATTGTTTTAGCCAAATGGAAATCAATAGCAAAGCCAAAGGACGAAGGAGGTTGGGGTATTAAAAATATCCATCTTTTTGGTAAAGCACTGGCTGCAAAAAGCTTATGGAGGCTGCTTACTCAAGAAAACCTATGGAGCAAAGTCATCAAGGCAAAATATATCGAACCTCTTTCTATGGAAGAGTGGATAAGGAAACCTGACAAGTCCATCAGAAAGGTGTCCAACTTTTGGAAAGTTGCTATTCAGGCCTTTCCACTTCTGGGAAATTGGCTGGCTTGGAATATTGGAAATGGTGAAAAAGTGAGAATTGGGGAAGATCCTTGGGTTGGTTGTGGCAATGAGCATAGACTTACTGAGGACCTCTTACTTTCTCTCCACAATGCAGGTTTTTATACTCTTTCTCAGGTGGTAGACCAAGACACTACTACCATTTGGCAGCAAGGTTGGATGAGTGTGCAACATCTGGGTCTTGAAGGCAGGAAGGCTGAGTCATGGCAAGCTTATGTGAAGGCACTTCTCATCAGTCATACTAGGATCAGACCAACAGTGGATGATGAGCTGGTTTGGACAAAAAATACTAAGAGGGGTGTTTATACTGCTAGGATGGGATATAAGGACTTGTTTGCTCATGATAGGCAGGGGGACAATATTTGGTGGTGGAAAGCGATTTGGAAGGTTAAGACGCCTTTAAAAACCAAAATTTTCTTATGGCTGGCCCTCAATAACAGAATTTTAACTTGGGATGTTTTAATGAAGAGGGGGTTTCAAGGTCCTGGAAGGTGTACACTCTGTCATAAGGAGCTTGAAACTATCAACCATTTATTGGTTGGCTGTGTTTTCACAAAGTATGTATGGAAGGAGATTGAGGTGATTACTGGGAGCACAGGTACTTGGCAAGGAGACACATTGGAACTTTGTTTGCAGCAGTGGTTTGATTCTAAAGATCTGAAGTCCTACAGGGCCCTCCCTTTCGCGGTGGCATGGGGAGTTTGGCTTGCAAGAAACTCAGATATTTTCCAAGCCTCCTCTCAACCTGCTTTTAAAATTGCTACTCAGATCCGTTCTTTCATTGCTGATATTGTGAAACCTACTGTGCAAAAAGGCCCAAGAAAAACGAAAGCTGCCAATGTCAACAAATCGGCTCCCTGGGGTTTTTTTGATGGTGCTTGTCAAGGCACCCCTCTTATGTGTGGGGCAGGGGGAATCCTCTTTCTTAAGGATTCTCATTTCATTCAGTTTAAGGCTGGCCTAGGAGGGGGCACAAATAATTATGCCGAATTAATTGCTTTGAAGCTTCTCTTGAAAATTGCTCTGGACCACCATGTTCAACAGCTCCAAGTTTTAGGAGACTCCTTGTTGGTCATCAATTGGATGAAGAAAATGTTCAGAATGGAGAACTTAACTTTGCAGCCAATTTTTCAACAGGTAAACATTTTGGCAGATGTCGTAAACCCCATATCCTATACTCATATCTACAGAGAACTCAACTCTGGGGCGGATGCTTTGTCAAAGGAAGGTCTGCAGCTGGCGCAAGGAAGATGGGAGCTGGTGGAAATAAAGGATGGTGTGACTATCCAAGAGACAACGATTTCTTTGCTCGATAATTAATAAAAAAAAAAAAATCCGGGAGGTTGTTTCTCGATCGCTTTTCCTTTCCTTTCTGGTTATTCTCTTGTAGACAAAGTAGCTGAGCATTATAGACACCTTTGTGTAGAGGTCTTATGGGAAATTTTTAACTCTTAGCCCTTCCTTGATGGTACGAAGAAAATTTAGGTGGGGACAACCTGTGTGTTCCTGCCTGGTTATTCCAGCTTGCCTTGGGCAACTTCACAATGTAATTTTCTTTTTCTGGTGAAATAGAAATTATGATTTTTTTTGGGGGGAAAAAAAAAATTGTTGGTCGTCTAGTTGACGAATTCAATGTACATGCAGATCCGTTCTTATTACTCAATCAATTCACAATCATCAGGAGATATCCACAAGAAGATATTGTAGATTTTAACATCAGGTTCACATGCACTTGGGATAGAGTGTCTACTGGTTTAAAACCTACTATAGAGCAAGAAATATGTTATTATTTGAGAGCTTTTTATTCATACCTTAGCATGATTATATGACAATCACGTGTTTTAACTTTCCCTACTATTTATTTAGAAGCATCTAAGGGAGAAGTTGATCTTATTACCACTAGGAAATATCCTCCAAAGGCCCCATAGCCTATCTTTCCAAAATTTTCCCAAGCCCTTGCTCTAAATCTTGCAGTACTAGTGACTCCAATCGTTTAGTTACCCTAGAATCTGCCAGCATTACCTCATATTCCTATCCTTCCTGCATTGCCTATTATTCCTCTTCGATAAATTGCCCAAGATAATCAGATGATGACCATATTAGATACGATGAAAACTTTATCAAATGATATGTCATCTATGAAAAATAGAGAATCCGAGCGACATTTCCAACCGAGGAGATTTCCTCATCTAACTAAATATGGACCTTCTATAAGTAATAAAGGGTAGAAAAGAAAAAATGTAGTCTATGCTAATGAAACATGAGATAATGGAGAGCCTTCTAACTCAGACTATTGGTGTTCCACATGTAATGATCCTCATGGAGAAGATTCATGTATGTTTTACCAACATCATGTGCAGATTCTAATTAATGAAAAAGCAAAAGAAATAATTAAGGGGCATGTAAACATGATCAGAGAAGTAGATCATAATCTGGAAATACCATCTATAGAACATGTCATTGTCTTGTCAAGGTCAGGAAGGAAACCTCTACAAGTTGATCCGAAGGAACTTCAGCCATTAAATTTTCGTCCAGATCCCAGAGCTACTCCTCATAAGGATCAATCGAGTGAAAATAAATACTCTAACCCTCCTTAGAGTTCTATCACAGCACCAAGGAGAGAGTCTCCTCCTAGAAATAAGAGTGAAACTCAAGATCAAGTGAAAGAGAAATTCAGATTCCCTTTGTTGACCAAAAGGTAAAGAACAGAAGAAACTCACGGTTATAGGAATAAATATGATCTGTATGCTAGAGAAAAGGAGAAAACTATCAAGACAACCTCATTCAATATCATTGAGGAGATGAAAAAGACTCCCTCAAAAGCTAGCATGTATGATGCTTTGCATTTCCCAGGACAAATCGATCTTCTTCAAGAATCTTTAAAGTTGATGAATCATAAGAGCAAAGTGCCTTCCTTTTCAAATTATATACAAGCTAATGTTATTTTTGCTATAGGAAAAATTAGACCACCTCTGTCCTATTTGTCTCTATAGATGGAAGGATGGATAGTACATAATTGTATGATAGACTCAGGAGCAGCTACTATAGTTATGCCCAAATCAGTATCTGACATCATGGAAATGGAGTATACCAGAAGTCATCCAAGAGTGTTGCAGTTAGATGGTACTCTAGTAAAATCCATAGGAGTGATCAAGGATATCCCCATACAACTCCATAGGATGCCCCAAATTGTAGATTTGTAACCATACTTTGGTATGTGCCTATCTAGAGAATTTACAGTAAAAATGGAAGGTTATTTATCTTTAGATTATTCTCATTTATAAATACCTTTCAAAGGTAAGAAGATCAAGATTTTTAATGAGAAGCCATCCACTTTTCATGTAGCAAGACTAGAAGAAACCAGTACTATGAATATGATGACCAAAGATATAGGATACGTAGATTTGATGGAGGAAACCCTAGAAGAACTTTAGTCTGAAGATCAGTTTTCCTTAAAAAAATTCAATGCCATGGTAGAGACAGAGATAGGGAGCTATTCTATCAAAAAACCAAAAAATCTATTGATCCCTGTTCCTGAAGAGAACATTCCCACTAGCCAGCTTTGGAAACTTTACTTTGATGGGTCCAGATGCAAAAATGGAGCAGGTTTCGGGATATTTTTAATTTCTCCTACAGGACAGGAAAAAGTTTTCTCATATATATTGATATGGAGTTGCACTAACAACACGGTTGAGTATGAAGCATTGTGTTTGGGACTCAAAAAGGCCAAAAAATAGGTGTAAAAAAAATACTAATTTATGAAGATTCAGAGCTTATTGTGAAGCAAGTCACAGGAAAATGTATTTGTAAGCAACATTATTTAAGAGCTTACAAAAATAGAGTGTTAGACCTCTTGGAAAATTTTGAAGCTCTGAACATAAAATCAATCCCAAGAGAAAGTAACACTCATGCAAACCTGTTGGCATCTGTAGGATCTAATTTTTGTCCAGTCAGTAATGTTATCCAAAAATCCAAAATGGTGAGACTTATATACAGGCCTTCTGGCAAGTGTTCGAGAGTGATGAGCAGATATTGGATTTTCTAATTCATGAAATGAATTGCTCTAGTGATAGAACATTGCAAGATGAAGAGGAGGAAATTCTGATCCAATTAAAAAATAATCATATTCCCAAGGGACTGATCACCCTTGAGAGTCTCTTTGACAACAATGATAGAGCCACTGGTCGAAGAATTAAAATTGACAAGCGATGGTATAAGGAGGTGGAATTATCACCAGGAAAAATGATCAAGGTAGGTACCAATTTTACAGTAGAAGAGTTGACTTAAATTAAAGAGTTGTGTAAGGGCTATCCAGAGATTATAGCTTGGACATATAGTGATTTGAAATTATATAGAAAAGAGGTGATCCAACATACCATCAAATTGGAATAAGGAGCTAAACCCTTCAGGCAAAGATAGAGGCTATGAATCCTAAAATTGAAGCCTTGATGAAGCAAGAGTTATTGAAACTCTTATAGGCTAAAATAGTGTATCCTATTAAACATTCTACCTATGTGGCAAACCTGGTTTCGATTAGGAAAAAGAATGGATAAATCATGTTGTGTGTAGATTTCCAAAATTTGAACAGAGCTTCACTAAAGGATCATTATCCTTTGCCTCAGATTGACCCAATCCTTCATACAGTGGCAAGATCAACTAGATGGTTTTTATGGCTATAACCAGGTCTGGATAAAAAATGAAGATCAATATAAGACTGCGTTCACAACCAAGTGGGGAACGTTTTCCTATAAAAGAATACCCTTTGGGTTATCAAATGTTGGAGCCACATTCCAAAGATCTATGGACGTAGCATTTGGTGAAATCACAAATAATATCATTGTCCTTTATCTATATGAAATGATAGTATTTTCCCATGATAAGTGAGATCATGCCACTCATCTACAATAAATATTTGAAAAATATAGAGAATTTGGGATATCTTTGAACCCAAAGTAATCTATATTTGCTGTAGAGGAAGGTATATTGCTTGGCCATGTTATTTCTAAAGTTGGGTTGTCTATTGATCCTGACAGAGTAAAGGCACTTTTGGAACTTTCACTACCAGTCAATAAGAAAGGTTTGCAATATTTCTTTGGATAAATAAACTTTGTTCGAAAATTCATCGTTGATTTTGCTCAAAATGTTAAACCAATGACTGAATTGTTGAAAAAGGATGCACCTTTTAAATGAATATAACCAAGGAAAGATGTCTTTAGGAAAATCTTGGAGGCTATAGCTTGAGCTCTTGTTTTAGTTAAACCTGACTACTCGCGAGGTTTTATTTTATATGTTGTTGGAGAGCAAGACAACTATGTTGTAGTTATTACTCAGAAGGGAGCAGATAAAGAAGAAAGATCCATAACATTCTTAAGTTCTACCATGCACAAGTATGAGGATAGACATAGTTTTATCGAGAAGTAGGTTTATGCTATCATGAAATCATTGAATAAATTCAAGCATTTTCTATCTCAAAGCCACACCATTTTTTATGTGATTCACCCTGATGTTAGAAATTTCATAATACAAGGAGAACTTGGTGAAAAAAGAGAGAGATGGGTAACCCACATACAGGAATATGATATGGAGATACATCCAACCAAAATAGTCAGAGGTAGAGATCTATACCAAGAATTGGCCAAACAAGCAGCAATCAGGAACGTTGAAAGTCAAAGGATAATGGTGAATACTAAACAAAACCAAGTTATAGAAAATACCGATTGGATTGATGATTTGGTGAAGTATTTTCAAACTAGGATATGTCCTAAAAATCTAAATGCTTCCCAAATAAGGAGGTTTAGAACACAATCACTGAAGTATACTCTTCGAACGAAAGGGTTGTACATAATAAATATTGATGGTATACTATTGAAATGTATAGGTGATGATAAGAAACAGAAAGTATTAGAAGAATTCCATGGAGGCCTCTCGGGTGGACATTATTCAGGTAGAGCAAAAACTTTGAAGATTCTTAGAGCTGGTTGTTATTGGCCTCCTATTTTTTGGGATACATATAAAGTGACTCAGAAATGTGAACAATGTTAGAGGTATGTAGGAAGGAACATAAATGCTCCTATGCCTTTGAAGTCTATACAAGTCGAAGAACCTTTCCAACAATGGGGGTTATATTTTATGGGAATAATCGAACCAAACTCGTCAGTAGGCCAAACATATATACTAACCGCCACATATTACTTCAAAAAATGGGTAGAGGCAGTTCCTATAAAGAAATCTGACTCAAAAGTCATGATAGAGTTTGTAGAAAGTCTAATTACTAGGTTTAGCATACCCGACTCATTGATCACAGACAATGGATATTTTAATGGAGCCAAAATGATTGAGTTCGCCAGCAGGTATGGAATATATTTGAAAATATCTTCTAATGATTATCCACAAGGTAATGGTTTAGCTGAGTCTACCAACAAGAATATACTCAAGATTTTGAAAAGAACGTTGGAAGATAACAAGAGAAACTGGCATTCATTACTTAACCAAGCTTTATGGGCTGATCGAATATCAATAAAGAAGTCCATTAATACATCCCCCTATGCTCTAGTTTATGGTAAAAAAGCTATTTTGCCTATTCATATGGAGATACCAGCATTAAAATTACTGAATCAGATAGATGAAGAAGAAGGTCAACTAATGGATTCCTGATTGATGCAAATTTTTCAATTAGAAGAGTCCCGAGAATAGGCTTACGACCACCACAAGAAACACATGATTGATACAATAGGGTGGTTTGATAAGAAGACTACTTTCAAAAAATTTAAGGTTGGAGACCAAGTTTTGAAGTGGAATGTAAAGAAAGCTAAGCCAAGAAATCATGACAAGTTTGATTCTTACTGGGAAGGACTGTTTGAAATCATTTCAAAAAAAATAGTTTAATTCTTTTCAACTGAAATATCAGTATGGGTGGATTCTTCCTATCATGGTGAAAGCGTTTCACCTAAAGTTATATTTCAAATAAAATACAAATTTGGAGTTATATGTATAGTATAGTAGGGGCGTTATAAAGATTGTAAATATTTGTTATTTTTTGGGTTTAATAAAAGTTTTTGTTGTAACCAATCACAGTGCAATAGTATAGTAGAAGGCGTCATTTTGAAATTTCAAATTCAAAATTGACACGTGGTTCTAAAAGGATGGTGGACGAAATAATTAGAGAATTATCTCAAGAAGTGGTATTTTCCTCCATACAAGAAGCTTCTAAATCGACCACCTAGAGAATGTCTCGGGTAGCCACGTGCTGAGGAATAAATGAGCAAAAGTAATTGATCGGTCAGGTAGTGCAGAGTCCACTAGAATTTATTGCCATTTTTTACACGCAATTAATTAGTTTGTTAGCGTTTCAAAAAAAAGACATTCTAAGAAAGGTGGCAGAAACAAATTTCGAAGAAATCCCGAGAGAATCGCTTCCACCAACCATAATTAATGCAATTCATCACACGTTTTTTTTTAATAATGTGAGAAGGAAAAAGCTAATTTTTTGCTTCAGTGAAGTTTCATACGGTCACTTGCTATTTCTAGCTCA
Source organism: Wollemia nobilis (assembly GCA_028583015.1). Lineage (NCBI taxonomy): Eukaryota > Viridiplantae > Streptophyta > Pinopsida > Araucariales > Araucariaceae > Wollemia > Wollemia nobilis. Next base: position 56,015 of record JAQPPZ010001786.1, read on the forward strand.
CTCAGAAGAAATAGAGAAAACCCCTACTGTGATACTTAGAATTTTTATTTTTTCTCAATAAAAGGAAACTTTGAAACAATTTTCAAAGAGAGATTTCAAAATATTTGTTGCCTGTAAGTTTTTCATGGCTCCTAGAAAAGGCAAGAAGTAAGAAACAGTGGCTGTATCATCTCCAACAACTTCAGTAGTGAGAAAAGGAGAAGAGATAAATAACAAATATATTGATAAGGATGCACGGATAAGTGATACGATTGTGACCTGGAAGGACCATGGAAAAATTAGAAGTAACATAATAGACCAGGTGGATACCGGAGTCTCAACATGTCTCCTTCCACTTTTGCCTTACATTTTTTTTCTATATTGGTACATATATGTTCCTGTACACCCCTGCCTCGAGTTGGTAAGGGAAATTTCTAATTTTTTTGATGAAAAAGGGATGAATGTAAGAGATTGTAATGGGAAGGTTTTATTTACTTTAAGCAAAGATACTTTTGTTTCTGCTTTTACCGTGAGTCATGTCCCTACGTTTGATCTAGAAGCATTTGACCCTGAATATCAGGCTAAATACTTTGGCCCTTCTGAAAAGATAAATAATTTTTTGGTTTCCTAGCTGAAAGAGTTACCTGCAGGGGAAAACCCAATTGAGACTCCTATTGATATCACCAATTTCAAAAATCCAGAGCTGTACTCTATTATAGCAATGATAGCAGGTCTCAAAACTGATTAGAAGGTTCAAAAATGGCAAATTGCCTTGGTTGAATGTTTATCTAACCCCAAAAAATATGATACTTATGTCATGAGCAAGGGTGTGAATCCTATATTTTTTGACTGGCCAGGGTTTTTGTGTTCAGCAATTCACGAAGGGTTGTCGATTCTGAAAAAAGGGTCTTGGTTCTCTTTTCGATTCTCATCGTATTTGATATGGTTATTCTTATTTTTTATGTCTAAATATTTGGCTTTTATCTCAGTAAAATATAAAGATGAGCAGGGCAGGGTTTTACCCATTTGTGAATGGACAAATGTGTTGTATAAAACATAATCATTTTACAATTTTAACAGAGAATTCTTAGGCTCTGCTTTGAAAATAATGTATGGGAATATTAGAAGACTAATACCTAAGGCAGAAAATATTTTGCAAACCAAATATGCTGAAGAAGGTGATTGGTTTATCCTCACACAAGGGGTTTGTATTAGATTGTATGGTTTCACTCAGAAACCATTTTTACCCCCTCATTATGTACAGACAGATTGTTTGCTTTAGAATATGTTTGATAAATTGAACAAATAAATATAAAATTTGGCTCAGGTATTGGGAAGACTACCACCTGCAATAATCCATTTACTTTTGAAGGGATAATTATAACAAAAAAGGGTCAGAACGAGCATATTGCTCAATATTTAAGGGAGTTGGGAATGATTGAGATTCCACAAAGGTGGAAGTATGATCCTTTGGATCAATTTGCTGAAAGACAAGCTATTTTGAATAAAATGGAAATGAAAAAATATCATGCTAGTGTCAGACCAGATATAGAAGAAAAAGGAAATAACAGTGAAGATGATGCTTTGGAATGGAACATTGAGCAAATGGAACCTCTTCCCCCTTGGCATGATTTTTATGAACAAGTAGTGAATTATGATCCCCTGAATAATAGCAAGCATCAGTTAACCAATGAAAATATTAGCAAGATATAGAATAGAAGTTATGACTAGACCATTGCAAAAACTCACGAATGGTGGTTAATGAGGGTATAAACAGATATGATTACTTCAAGGTACCTGGTGAAAAATGATAATGAATTTAATATTCAGTATAATTTACATCATGCATCTTGGGAAGGGGTTTTTCATGTAAGAATACATTCTAGTGTTTGAGGTAGTAGCAGAAACAACTATGAAGTGCCATAGAGACAGGAAACTGATAAGGGTAAGCAAAAAGAAATAGTAGTTGAACAAAAGTTACCCCTGGTATAGACAAAACCCAGAACTTCTAGGAAACGATCAATAGAAGAAGTTTTTAACCAAGAACAAGGACATACCTATGGCAAAGCTACTAAAATGATGCTTAAAATGGGGTATGAAGAAAAATTTCTAGGAAGAGGGGGAGAAGGAATGACTGAGCCTATACAAGTAGAGGTAAGGGAAAAACGTTTGGTTCTTGGGGCTGATGCTTCTTGTAAAAAGGATTATAGTTCTAAAGTTGTGAAGTTTGTCCCTCCCTTCGACTTAGTTTTAGAATCTTATGAAGAACCTGTAGCTGAGAAGATGAAAATATTAAAAGCCTTGGATGATGCCAAGAAAGGCAAGAATGTTACTCAAATTTTTGTTAGTGAACAAAATGTTCAAGATATTCAAGAGAATATAGTTGAAGACTCTGCTAAAAATGGAAAGGATAAAGTAAATGACGAAGGTAATAAAACTGATGCTCAAGAATCTGAGAAAGAAAATTCTCATATAGAAAACACAGGCATTTTACCAAATTCGGTTCAAGAAAGCCAGAACCCAGATATTGTAAAGGAAGTGCTAGTAAAGCAAGAAGTTACAGAAGTTGAGAAAGGACAACATGGGGAATTTTCCCAAAATATACAAATAATTAATCTTGATGAAAGTGATGATGAAAGTGAGAAAAATAAAAATACTGAGATACATGATGATGGTGGAATTCGAGATGAAGAATTATCTGATAGAGATGATGAGATTGAATAAGAAGACAGAGATCAACAACAACTTCAAACGGGACCAGGTATGTCTCTTTTCTTATATTCTTATGTTTCTTCTCCTTGTTTTTATTTTTACTCTCCCTCCTTTTTTGATATGAAGAAAGACGTAATTCTCCTTTAAAAAATGATTTGCTTTCCTAGAAAAGGCAAAATATTCCCATTCTCAACTCAACGTCAACACTACGTTGGTCCCCATCCCTTTATTTCCCAACATCAGTATTCCAACAGTTAGGGCTACATCCTCCCGAGTTGATGAGAGTCATCCGACTTTGACAAAAATAGAAAATTTGAGAAGAGTTAGTAAGAATGCTTTATACTGGTGGAGTTCCCACTCCGTTGAGTATCCAAAGATGACTACCAATGTTCATGAAATTATTGCTCTAGATCCTGCTACTATGCAAAGGAAGAAAGTAAAGTTAACCCCAATAACAAATAAATCTAAAGGTGAAATGATTGTTGAGGATTACCATGCAGAAGAAATCAATGAAAATATCACTTGGTTGCCTATACAATATGAATGAGTAAAAGCTCAAGCACATATAGGCACTATATATCTGCATGGGGGGCATTACTTAGAGAAATTTCTGAAAGAAAATGAGAAGAGGAGAGAGTTGGAATCAGTTTTGCAAGAACAAAAACTGATGGAAAAGGCTTTGAAGTTGGAGGTAAAAAAGTGGGAAGATAAATTTAGTGTTGTTGCCAATAAGGCAGCTAAATACAAATATAAATTGGGACATGGAGATGCACAGATTCAAGCATTGAGTCTCCAGGTTTAGGAAATCCAACAATAATTAGCAGATCAGCAGAATGCCCCGTCTAGATTTTCAAAAGAAAAAGTGAGAGATATGAGAAAAAATTGTTGCAAGATTTATTAGTATTAGGATTTAAAACACAACCTTTGTTGTTATACCTGGCCAAAGTCAAGGAGACCATTGAAGTAGTGGGTGAAGAATTCAAAACTACAATTAATTTTTTGCAAAAAAGAGAAGACGCTGCCACTAAAATCCAGTTATTATGTGAGAAAATGCCAGAGAATATAACAGCGAAGGTAAGAAGTGAAGTTTGGTCCCAAGCTAATATTGTAGCCAATTTTTTTTTTAGAAAGTTTAAATTAGTGACCCAAGGGAATAAACTCCTGCAGGAGCTAGAGACTGAAGCAAAAGTGTTACTAAAAACTTTGGATTTGTCTATCCGAAATGGACTCCCATATCTCTAGGATGATAACTCAAAAGTTCTTAATGAAAGTGCACTCTCCTCATCCTTGAAGTCTTTTGTTGAAGATGAATATGAGATAGAAAGCTGGAGTGAGCCCATAGAAGATACACAAGTAATGAATATGGTGTAGAAGCTCACACAAGTTAAAACCTATTTGCAAGAATTGATATTAAGACAAAAAATGATTTCCTATGATAAAGTGGAAGAGCTCTAGTATATCTACCAACTATTCATTGATTCCTCGGACCTGGATGATGAAGATTGGAAATATGTTTGCCAAACCTATAAGGGAGTAGTAGCTACAGTGGAAAAAATTAGACAATCAAAGCATACTAGTCAAAAGCAGCTAACTTAAGTTGGGACTAGTACCCAGAATTAAGAAAAATGTTTATATTTTCCTTCTAAAATATTTTATGTATTTTAGTAATAAGTCTTTAAGTTGTAACAAGAGTTTTTGACAAGGTAATGCTTACTCATCTGAAGTGCATTTTTCCTTACTCTTTGCTTTTTGTAAATGTCTTGTTTTGTATTTTTGACTCCATTTCCCAATGGATGAAGGGCCTGGATTCTAATATTTTTCTAGCAAAAAATCCCCCAGAAGGCACCAAGAATGTTAGTCTAAAAATACTACCTCTAAGAGACAGCTGAGATTTTGCAGTAGGGTGCCATCTTGAGAGGCTTGATGCAGTCTATTTTTGAAGGGCTATAGAAAGAGAAAATAAGCTAAGGAAAAATGATATCACGATTTCGAGACATGTCCAAATTTTGTGGCAAAATGGCACAAGGAAGTCAAGTAGATGAAAATGTCGCGATTTCATGATGTGTTACTTTTTCGTTGATAAATCAAGAAGACAAATCCAAGACAAAGAAGATGTCGCAATTTCACGACATGTTGCATTTTCACGGTAGCAAAGACCAAAAGGAGATGAAAAGATAAAGACATCGTGATTTCACGACATGTTACATTTTCATGGCTAAGAAAGTAGAAAAGGGGTATGAGGAGAGAGAATGTCACGATTTCACGATATGTCAGTTTTTTGCCACGAGAAAGAGATAATAAGACATACGAGGCTAAAGTGTCGTGATTTTGTGACATGTTTTTTTTTCGCTTAAGCAAGAGGCGGATAGAGTAGAACACTTGAAGACGTCATGATTTTGTGACATGATAGTTGTTCCTGACAAGATATATTCTTAGCAACTAAAACATACCCTTACACCAAATTTTTGATCTCTCGAGGTGTCAGATGTAAATGAAGTGCCAGATCTGTTAGAATCCAATTTGCAAAAGATCTTTTTCTTATTATTAGAAACTAAAGTTAATTGCTTGTAATTGATTTGAGAATCCAAGATGTACTAGTTGTAAAAGATACCCATTTTGGGTATATATAATGGTAGACGCATTTTGAAAAGAGGTTGGCTCTTAGATGTTTACAAGATTGATGTACATCATTCTGGATACAAGCAAATAAAGTTACTCTTCTTTTGACTTCTAACTTTCTTTGTGCAAGTATATGTATCTGGTTCTCGACTTCTATTTACATTATTAAATTCTATATTGTATCTGTTCTAGATCTGAACCGTGCATGTATGAATTATATTGCTAGAGTTAATATTAAGTATGCTTATATGTGTTAGATAAAATATCTAAATCACACTTAGAAAGTTATGATTTCTAAATGGTGTTAAAGAAAACTTGTAACAGTAATACATATGTTATATCTTGGTTGTTGTCTAAACTGCACCATGAGAAAAGCTTCTAGCCTTGGCTATATTTCCCTTTACAAGCATTTCCCTTCTTTCTGCTCTCTTTTCTCTAAACAAATCAAAAAGGAACCAGCCTACTCTAGAGATTAGATGGATATTCCCAAGCTAGATCTGTCTATTCAATGTTGGCAAGGTCTAAGGCGTAATACAATTAACCAAAGGTAGATTTTGTTCCAAAAGGTCCACATTCTAGAACTTTGTCATTAAAGCTAGATTCCTTATAAGAAAAGGTCTCAAATAGAATTTAGGCAATGAGAGCAACATCAATTTTTGGAAGGATCCCTAGTTGATAGATCAACCCCTGATTGATGACCATAATATGAACATCATAAAGCCCTTCAAATATCACCTCGTTGGGGATAAATTTTACAATTTTATCAATTCCATTCATCAAATAAGGGTTTGTAAAATCATCCCTCTAATAAACTTGAATGATGATCAAGTTGGTGCTTCTAGGACGTTGTCAGACCTTCTAATAAATTATGGCATTCCCAATGTTAACTCCAAAGATACTCCTTTTTGGAAAGCCTACGAAAATGACCAATTCTTAATTAAGTTTACCTACTAAATATTTGATGGTCCTTTTGATAAATGGTTCCTTGCCAAACACATTTGGCTAAAGTACCTCATTCCTAATTTTTTTTTTTTTGTCTCATGGTCCAAAATTAGAATTTTGACCATTTATAATATCTTAACTAGAGGTATGATCATCCCAAACCACTATTACCTATGGCATTATATATGGTAATCCTTGCACCACATTTTCCTTGAATTTCCCTTCTCAATTAGCGTTATGTGCCTCATTTTCAAGACGTTCAACATAGCTTGGATTCAACTCAATACTATCTTGGAGTTATATATCCAATGTCCCAATCCCTTATTGAATCCCTATCTCAAATATTTATGGTCCTTAATCCTTTGGAAAGTCTAGAAAGAAAGAAATTCTAGAGCTTTTTCTAACATCTCTAGGGATATCCTCTCAATTGGAAACCGTGTGCTCTCTATTGCCATTGAAAACTTAAATTTGGTACCCTCTTTTGAGTCCCTTGGATCAGGCTTAGATTCTAGGATGGTTGCCTTACTCAACTTTTAACTAGATCTTTCTCGTCCTTCCATGCCTCCTATTAATAGAGCTATGTCAGGTGGTCTTCACCCCCTATTGGCTAGATTAAGCTCAAATTTTATGGAGCAACCAAATAAAACCCTATAAAAGCTAGATCCAGATGCATATTTATATATGATCATAGGAGAATCATTCTTGCATATGCAAAAAATATTGTCATCTAAATAAATCATGCAGTTGAATCCAAAGCTCTATATCAAGGGTTATCTTTCCTAGATGATATTTGGCCCAACAAAATCATCATGTAAGGAGATTCTATTATCATTAATTACCTCAAAGAAACTCAAAGGGTAGCTTGAAATATTTACAACCTCATTGAAGAATCCAAGAAGTACCTCCATAATCATAACAATATCATCATCCAACATGTGTATAGGGAAGGCAACAGAGCTACTGACGTCTTGGATAACTTGGTATTGTCTCAAGAAACTATCCATGTTTGGTATGACAACTTCCTTCAATCCCTCTATGATCCCACACATCGTGAAGTTATCTCTTTTTTGTAGTGTTGTGTTGTGGTTCAACATAATTTTAAGGTTTTATGGGTTTTTTTTTGGATCCCACACCCTTTGGCACCCTTCTTATCCACAAGGCAATTATTTTGAGTTAACCTATTCGAAGTGGCTTCTTGTGACCCCATCAAATATTAAATAGAATTCTCATCCCATGGAGGTAATCCCATCTCCTTTGCTAGTTTTCTAAGTACCCATATATCAGTCATATTATTTTCATGATGGGTTGGCCCATGAGATTACCCATGCCATTTCTAATATCCAAGGCCATATTTATTGCCCTTTTGAACCCAATCATTCCCAAGAAGTACCTTCAACCAATCTCACCTCCATCAGGCATGGGTTTGCTCATGATTTTAGAAACCTTCACAAGGTAGTCCTTTGCATCATTGGATGAATCACTATCAAGTTTGATTTGGCATATGAGGTTGAGCTTTGGATTATTTCTTGGTATAATTTCAATAATTAATAGCTCCCAAGCATGAGTATTTCTTGAAGTTTTGGTATGTGTATCTATAAATACCTTGCTAATTCATTTCCCTCCAAATCTAGGCACTTTATATGTGACCCTTAATGTAAAGGATTTTTCTTCAATTCCTTATTCAAGGTGTGTGCTCAATGGATTTTTTTTTGCTTTTTTGGCTTTAGTACTACATTATCCCATGATGGCACTCTTGGAGCCAAAATCTCTATATATAGACCCCATTGTTGAAGATATCCTCGACACCCATGGGTTCTCTCCTTTCCTCAAGAAATTTAATGGAAGTGACCCTGATCCCTCACTTGAGTTAACCCAGTATTGGAATGATGCTATAGTCATGATATGTGGTCTCAATTTCACTAACAATGTTTTAATGATTTTTGAGGTGATATGCCTTTTTAATTGTGAGATATAGTTCGACATGACAAACACTCTCTAGTTGAGGAGGTGAAATTCTTTACAAATAAGGGCAAAAATTTTGGAAGGGATAAGGGAGGTATCATTAGAGGGTCCTCCATAAGCCATGGAATATATTCATCCTTCCCATCCTACAATATTTCATGATAAATGAGATCAAGTCCCCCCTCAAAATTTTTCATTTGTCCTTCCTAAACCATCTCAGGGATATTAAGGCCATCAATGTTCCAAACTACCTATTCAAATTATTGGAGTGCTCTATCTGCAACATCACAAAGGGAACCTCCACTTACCCAGTGCACCAAGACCTTCACTTTATTTTGTAAATTCATGCCATCCAAAATAAGGCTAAAAAACCCATCATTTATTGTGTCGGTAGCCCACCTGCGTACCCTTCTATTCTGGTCTCATGCCATGAGAGCCCTCTATCTACGATGATATTCTAAAGAATAACTTTGGTGAGACCACAAATTCTGAGAGGAAGTTAGACTTTAGCTCCAACTCTATAAATACTCCTTCTATTAGAATGGAGCCTTGGTCTCATTCTTCAAGGAGAAAAACCCAATTAGGAAAGATAAAATCATCTATTACCATAGAGAATGATCATGAGAAGTTGTATAACTCACCTATGCTATAGAAGAAACCAAATTCTAATGGCATCTTTTCTCACTCTTCATATCATAAGGGAGAAACTCCTTTTTGTATCCACCTTTGTAAAAGGTTCGTGGTCCCTTTCAAAACTCCTTCCTCCAATCAATAAAAAAATGATACTTTATGTACTTCCTTATTGTAAAACACACATGTTTACCTTTTAAAGGGCTTATTAGGATTATTTTCATTATACTTTGGATTCTTATCATTTTTATCTTTGAAAACCACTTATTTTACAATTCCTTATTTGAAGAAATATTTCCCTTATGACTCTATCTTATTGCCTAATGATGAAAAAGTTTTTGTATATCTCATAAATTGGTGGTATAGGAGAATTACAAAATTAAACATGAATCATCTCAAACACAACTACAACTATCTCATATATCTCTAAAATATTGTTGAAGATAATATTTAGTTCAACATTCTTCTCATTGTCTAATAGCTTCATGAATTTCTCTTTTTACATTTAAATATTCCTCTATCAATCTAGATATCATATTGTAATTTTTTTGATTGACTAATGTACTCATCAACAATATCAAAAGTTGCCATATTTAAAGCAACAATCTCTACCTTGAAGCTCCTAATATTTGTATAACCATTGTGATCACACAATCCCTAAAACTCACCAAATAGTTTTATGGGATCCGTGTTGTTGCTAAAATGAGTTTCATGAATATTTTTAAAATAAAGAGCTATCACATCAAGATACTCATCTTTCATATTACTATACAACTAATTTTATTTTGAATTAGAAGCATGAGATTCTTCATTCACATATTTGAGTAACCCCTTACTCTAGAGCAAAGCTTCAATCTTTATTTTCTTGGTAGCATAGTTTGGAAAATGTAGTAAGGGCACATGTTAATATATAATTATCATACAAATATACAAAATCCTACATGTAGTTTTATTTATAAACAACAACACCAATATAGAGATCTTGAAAAATCAACACCAAACATGATGATGATGACATCAAATATGGTGACGTGGCAACAAAAAATAGAATATTTTGAATGAATTTCAAATTAATTAGATGGAATATGTTAATATTGGTTTTTCACTATCTTGAATTAATCTAAATTAGTTATATTGATCGAGATTAGTTTCCAACTTATTTGGATAGATCCAAATTAGTTATAATCCTTAACAATTTATTTTGGTTGTTCTCTTCGCTAGATAGAATAGGTTGTATTGGTTACCAACTAATTTTGGTTGTTATCTTCCCTAGATAGGATAGGTTGGATTTGTTTACAACTAATTTTTGGTTGTTATATTTGTTAGATAAAATTGGTTGGATTTGTTTCCAACTAATTTAGATTGAGAATATTTTATATTAATATATTGTTATTGTATTATTATATATGACATATTTATAAAGGAAAGAGAATAATACATTAGAGGGGTTACAAGAGGATGGGATATGAAAATTAAGAAGAGGAAAAAAATTGAAGTGTATGAATTGTAGATTCTTGTAAAAAGATAATTTTATCCTATTTCTTAATAAAATATGTTTGTGTTATTTTTTGTGTATATTTTTAATTTTATTTTGAATTAAGATTTACTTTCCATTGGGTTGAGTAAGGGTCTACTCCATAAACACAATGGAAAGTATTATATTTGTAAATATGTTCATAGAATTATTATGAATTATTATTTTAGTTCAATATTTTTTCTATAATATTTTAATTTTTACTTAATACCTTTATATATTGTCTAATGATGATAGCATAGTGATTAGGGATTTAGCCTCTCTTTGGGATGGTTCAAATTTCAAACCATAATATACCCAAAAAGGGATAGGTTGGATGGTAACGATTGAGTGTTTATCAGTTAGCTGCCATAGTTTGATACCATGTAGGATTAGTAGTCCCATTGACTTTATCTAACCCAAGTTAACTGCCCTAGTTTGATGCCCTAGAGGATTAGTAGTCCCATTGACTTCATCTAACCTAAGTTAGTTGCCCTAGTTTGATACCCTCGAGTATTAGTAGTCCCATTGACTTCATCTAACCCAACAAGCTAGGGTTTACAGTGGGAGCACCCAATAACATTACCAATTCACCTATGTATTAAAAAATATCTATGTATGTTACTTTAATTATTTATTTTAATTTCCTAGGATAGTTTCATGTAGCTTCTAGTTTAGATTTTATTCTCACAAGTATTTTATTTATTTTCTCCGAATGTGATTTTATTTTCCATAAACATGATTTTATTTTTTGCAAGCTTTATTTTTTACAAAGTGTGATTTATTTTTTGTAAGAATATTTTAGGAACTCAATACCAAAATATATATAAACCTTCCTAGCACATACAAACTTTAGATGCCATTGCAAATTTGACAAAATTAAACAGACCTTATTAAAATGAACCACATTATTTTTATGATTTGTGAATTTATCACTTTGGTTTATCTATCAAATAACCCAATGTCATCATCATGTCCATCATTGTGAATACATATGTAATTATTATATGTTTTATAATGGACAAAAATAATACAATTGTCATCATTAATACTATCTTCAAGACAAACATCACCATTGGGAATAACATTGCAACAAATATAATCAATATTACCTTCATAATTTACAATATTATTATAGCCATGGGATCCAACTTGATTGGTACTTAATGATATCACCTATATCACACGATATGTTTATCATTATGATCTAAATTTTAGTATTACTCCTTAAGTATGATATGTTTGGTTAGTGTATTGTATATCATCTTTATAAAAGGAAGAGAGAACACAAAACCATCTTTATCAAAATTAGAATCTCCAAGAAACATCTCAAAATTTATCTTAAATATTGATAGTTCTTTATCTTCCCTACCTTTATTGATATTAATTAATGTCACATACTTATGATATTGGTCATGTTTCCTCTTTGTGTTTCTCATTCTAGGTAAGTGATGTGAACTAAATTGTGACTTATCTCTTAATGTCTTTAACTCTTCTCTTCTAAAAAATATTACCTTTAACATTTTGGGGTGGTGATTAAGGACAATCATGCACCACATCAATATTACATGAGATTATAATAATCCTTATTGTAGCAATTGGAAATGTGAACTAGGAAGTGGAGGTTAAGAAAGAATAACATGAATAAAATACATTGGATAGTGTATTTTGTCCATTAAAAATTACCTAAAATAATAAAGTTCAAATTCATGTGTAAATCGGTATGGTCTAGGAGCTTTATTCTTATATTGTCGAAGAAAATAAGCTTAGTAGAAATTGTATTACCTGGCTATATTAAGGAAACAATGAGAAGATATGGTAAAATTATATCAAGGGCTAATGTAGAGGGTGACAAGACCAATGTATAATTCAAAAAGTAACACTCTAAAAGGAGGTCTAAAGGAATATTTTTTGGTTTCTAGACAAATTAATTTAGTTAAATCAACTCTAGAAAGCTTAATGAGTGGCATAGTTCCTCATTTTGATTTTAAATCGGTATGCAAGCAAGAATATCTTGGTAAGAAAAAGGATAAATCTCCCTCATGTTACTTATTAGTGTGTTTGGAAGACTGGTTGTTACATAATTGATTAATAGATCATGAAGTTGAAGTCACTATTGTATCCAAGGAAATGTGTGACACCATGAACATGAACTACACTAAAGTTGATCCTAGGATATTGCATTTCATTAAAATTAAAGTTTGTAAAATATGAATAGTTTAAAAAATACCAGTACTACTATGTAGAATGCTAGACATAGCAGCAATTTAGGACATCATAGTAGTTTTATTTAAGAGTATTGATCCAACACTCTTATCAAGCTTGAAAATGAGCATAATCTACAAACTAGCTAAGATCCCTTACAATATATGGACAATGGTATGCTTCAACAAGCAAGACCAAAATGTTTAGAAATAAAATTGGGAGATTGACTCTTGATAGAAGAGAATTTAACACTGCATAACTAGCAAGAAAAGCTTTATTACATTTTAAATCTTCAACGACCAATTAGTGATCTAGCACATAGACCAATATACATATAAGAGGTGATAAACAACTTATGTTATTAGCAAGAATTCTCACCATTGATTTCCTATGCCATTTTTAAGGTAATCTTGGAAACTAATATATACCCAAATTCAATATTATGGAAACATTTGACAAGACAAGTTGTGCATCCCAAAGACATATGTGAAATACAAAAGCACAAATTTGGCACTATATGGTCGAGTCACTATAAATTTTGATACAAGAGCTAAAGATCATGTGACTACTGGCATGTGGAAATATACCATAATTTTGTATAAATAAGCTAGCAAATAAATAAAATTTGTATAAAAAATAAATAATACGGCAGTTAGCCAAAGGGATAGAAAAATATGTTGGAAAGCATACAAACCATATCACATGATGTAGTGAATTATGAGGAATGACTATTCAATGGTATAAAATATTGTTGTTTCTTGAATGTTGGATACAATCAAGCTAAGGAGAAAGAGGATTCACAAGGTAGATTGAATGGTGATTTTTTCAAGAATAAAAGCCTATAAAAGGGGTTCCCTTTCTCAACATCAAATCGCTCCTAAGGAATAATTATGCTCTAAGGGAGTATGGTAGATAGACCGTAGTAAAAGGTAAATATTAGAATAAACAATTTTCCCACATAGAATTTGTAGTTAAGTCTAAAGATTCTTGTGTTTAGAGGAGATGCAAAAACATTGGAGGAAAAGGATGATCAATTTTATCCTTCTTTATGCAGGATCATCCAGTGGTGTAAGAGTGATCATGCATCATCCAAAATTTGTATTAATTTTATTCTGTTCTAAAACTAGTTAGTTTGAATCCTGCCAAAATGGTGAAATCCTACCACTAAAACTTAAAGGTGAATTTTGAAGGCCTTAGAGGCCTCATAGAGAGGTGAAAATTGGTCATAGTAACCATAGGGGCACTACATTGTTTTAGCTCTTTTCAAAAGCTTTGTGAAAATATGCACTAGTATTCAATATGAGCAACGAGCAAGGAGTTATGACCTCGGGAAGTTTTACCCCTAAAATTGAAAATGATGGTCAATGGAATACCATATGAACTACCCCCTTTAATGAAATTGTAATTTTCATAAATAGAAGTTCATTTATTGTCTGTGAATGCAAATGCAAAGCCTGAAAATCATTTTACCTTCAAAATATGAAAAAAATGTGAAATTTCAAAATTATAAAAATCCTTATAAAACTGCAAGTTTAAATAATTTTTATAAATTTGAAATGACTTCAGAATGAGATTAAAATTGTTTCAAATGAAATATTGAAGCTCATTCTTCACACCCATGCATTTATTTATGAAATTTTACTTTTATTTTAATTTTTATTTTAGTCGTCGAAGTTTAAAAAAAAATCTGGAAAAGGATGCGTTAGAAAAATAAAAATAAAATTCTGGAAAATGGACCAGAAAGCCAAAAAAGTTAAAAAACACTACAATCAATATGATGCCACTCTACATTGTTGTAACTCTTTTCTAGATATTTATGAAAATATTCACTAATAGTCAATCCGAGCAACGAGCGAGGAATTATGATCCTGGGAAGTTTTACCCCCAAAATTCAAAGTGATGGCCAATGGAATGCCATATGAACTACCTTTAATGAAATTGTAATTTCCATAAAGGGAAGTTCATTTATAGTCTGTGAATGCAAATGCAAAACCTGAAAATCGATTTACCTTCAAAATATGAAAAAAATGTGAAATTTCGATATTATAAAAATCCTTATAAAAAAACTTTAAATAATTTTTATAAATACGAAATGACTTCAGAATGAGATCAAAATTATTTTGGATGAAATATTGAAGTTCATTCTTCATACCCTTGCATTTATTTATGAATTTTTTTTTTTTTTTATTTTAATCGTCAAAGTAAATAAAAAATCTACAAAAGGGTTAGAAAAATAAAAATAAAATTCTGGAAAATGGACCAGAAAGTCAAAAAATTTAAAACACACTATAGTCAATATGATTTTGCCCTACGCCATTGTAGCTATTTTCGAGAGCTTTCCAAAAATATGCACTAATAGTCAATCCGAGCAACGAGCGAGGAGTTATGACCCAAGGAAGTTTTACCCCCAAAATTCAAAATGATGGCCAATGGAATGTCGTATGAACTACCCCCATTTAATGAAATTGTAATTTTCATAAAGAAAAGTTCATTTATTATCTGTGAATGCAAATGTGAAGCCTGAAAATCGATTTGCTTTCAAAATATGATAAAAATGTGAAATTCCAAAATTATAAAAATTCTTATAAAATAACAACTTTAAATATTTTTTATAAATTTGAAATGACTTCAGAATGAGATCAAAATTATTTCGGATGAAATATTGAAGCTCATTCTTCACACCCATACATTTATTTATGAAAATTTAATTATTTTTATTTTTATTTTAGTCACCGAAGTTTAAAAAAAATCTACAAAGGAAGTGTTAAAAAAATAAAAATAAAATTCTAGAAAATGGACTAGAAAGCCAAAAATGTTAAAACATACTACATTCAGTATGATTCCATCCTATGCTATTGTAGCTCTTTTCGAGATCTTTTCAAAAATATGCACTAATAGTCAATGTGAACAACGAGTGAGGAGTTATGACCCCAAGAAGTTTTTCCCCCAAAATTCAAAATAATGGCTAATGGAATGTCGTATGAACTAACCCATTTAATAAAATTGTAATTTTCATAAAGGAAAGTTCATTTATTGTCTATGAATGCAAATGCAAAGCCTGAAAATGGATTTACCTTCAAAATATGAAAAAAATGTGAAATTCTAAAATTATAAAAATCCTTTTAAAACAAATTTAAATAATTTTTATAAATTTGAAATGATTTCAAAATGAGATAAAAATTATTTCAGATGAAATATTGATTCTCATTCTTCACACCCATGTATTTATTTATAAAGTTTTATTTTTATTTTAGTCACTAAAGTTTAAAAAAAATATACAAAAGGAAGGGTTAGAAAAATAAAAATAAAATTATGAAAAATATGCCAGAAATTTGAAAATGTTAAAACACACTATAGTTAGTATGATGTCGTCCTACATTGTTGTAGCTCTTTTCGAGAGCTTTTCGAAAATATGCACTAATAGTCAATCCAAGCAACAAGTGAAGAGTTATGACCCCGGGAAGTTTTACCCCCAAAATTCAAAATGATGGCCAATGGAATGTTGTATGAACTACCCCCTTTAATGAAATTGTAATTTTCATAAAGGGAAGTTCATTCATTGTCTGTAAATGTAAATGCAAAGTCTGAAAATGGATTTACCTTCAAAATATTAAAAAATGTGAAATTCCGAAATTATAAAAATCCTTATAAAACAACAAATTTGAATAATTTTTATAAATTCAAAATGACTTCAGAATGAGATCAAAATTATTTCGGATGAAATATTGAATCTCATTCTTCACACCATACATTTATTTATGAAATTTTAATTTTTTATTTTATTTTGATTTTAGTTGTCGAAGTTTTAAAAAATCTGCAAAATGAAGGGTTAGAAAAATAAAAATAAAATTAAAATTTTGGAAAATGGACCAGAAAGCCAAAAATATTAAAACACAATATAGTTATTATGATACCGCCCTACATTTTTGTAGCTCTTTTCGAGATCTTTTCAAAAATATGCACTAATAGTCAATCCGAGCAACGAGCGAGGAGTTATGACCCTAGGAAGTTTTACCCCTAAAATTCAAAATGGTGGTCAATGGCTTAATCTAAATATTTTGCATAATTATAGTTACTCTATGGTTTATGGTGCACAACAAGGGATTATTATACCATTAGTATAAGCAAATTTCATAATTTGATGTGTGCTTTGTAAGAATTACACAACATTGGAACCATTTGGTGCCTCTTTTCTAACATCTAGTTTAATATTGGAAAAAACTATACAACATTGAAGCATCTCCAATTCCACTCAACATGATTAACTATACAATACAAAAGCACTTTCAGTGTTAATTTAGGGTGAGGTAGTATTAGCATAGTGTTAAAAAAAATGCTTTGAGAGAGCACTAAAAAAACACTTGACATGTGGTATAAGTAAAGCTATTATAGACAACAAAGAACTTGGCACTAGTGCAAATATGGAGTAAGATAATGCATTAATACATGCATTATGATAGGTTGGTTGGAGTGATGGGGCTCTAAAAAGACTCATTTTGTACAATATTTAAGCCTCTTGTTGTGTCACTCAACTATGGATTAGATTATAGTTTCCATATATATTACAATTAAGCATAGTAAAAAGGATAAATACAATACTAAGTTGAATAGAACTATTTATCTGCTTTTAAAGATAAAAATACAAGCTTTGGCATGTAATTGATGGATATCATAGCATGGAAAGGAAGATTGACACTTTACAGGTCTAGAAACAATATTTTGGAGCATGCAAAGCAACTTTGAAGTAGCATCGAAGCACCAAACAACAAAACCAAAGCATTAGAACCCTACAAAGCAACATCAAAACCCTATAGAATATCATCAAAGCCCTAATAGAATACCATCAAATATGACAATATTAGCACTAGAAATGATGACATCGGCATTGGAGACAATGATGTTAGCACCAAAGATGATGTCAACACCAAAGAACAACACAAGAGCACCAAAGATGATGTCAACACCAAAGAACAACACAAGAGCACCAAATAATAACATTAGAGATGATGATATCAACACCAAATATGATGATATTGGCATCGAATAATAGTACAAGAGCACCAATGAATAGCACTAGAGCACCAGAGAATATCACAAGAGCATTAGAGAATAGCACCAAACATGATAACATCAACACCAAACATGATGATGATGACATCGAACATGGTGATGTGGCAACAAAAAATAGAATATTTTGATTGAATTTCAAATTAATTAGATGGAATATGTTAAGATTGGTTTTTCACTACCTTGAATTGATCTAAATTAGTTAGATTGATTGAGATTAGTTTCTAACTTATTTGGATAGATCCAAATTAGTTATAATCCTTAACAATTTATTTTGGTTGTTCTCTTCCCTAGATAGAATTGGTTGTATTTGTTACCAACTAATTTTGGTTGTTATCTTCCCTAGATAGAATTGGTTGGATTTGTTTACAACTAATTTTTGGTTGTTATCTTTGTTAGATAGAATTGGTTGGATTTGTTTCCAACTAATTGAGATTGGGAATCTTTTATATTAATAGATTGTTATTGTATTATTACATATGACCTATTTATAAAGGAGGGAGAATAATACATTAGAGGGGTTACAAGAGGATGGGATATGAAAATTAAGAAGAGGAAGAGAATGGAAGTGTATGAATTGTAGATTCTTGTAAAAAGGTAATTTTATCCTCTTTCTTAATAAAATATGTTTGTGTTCTTTTTTTATGTGTATATGTTTAATTTTATTTGGAATTAAAATTTACTTTCCATTGGGCTGAGTAAGGGCCTACTCCATCAACACAATGGAAAGTATCATCTTTGTAAATATGTTCATAGAATAATTATGAATTATTATTTTATTTCAATGTCTTTTGTATATTATTTTAATTTGTACTTAATACCTTTATATATTGTCTAATGAGGATAGCATAGTGGTTAGGGATTTAGCCTCTCTTTGGGGTGGTTCAAGGTTCAAACCATAATATACCCAAAAAGGGATAGGTTGGATGGTAACGATTGAGTGTTTATCAGTTAGCTGCCCTAGTTTGATGCCCTATAGGATTAGTAGTCCCATTGACTTTATCTAACCCAAGTTAGCTGCCCTAGTTTGATGCCCTAGAGGATTAGTAGTCCCATTGACTTCATCTAACCTAAGTTAGCTGCCCTAGTTTGATACCCTAGAGGATTAGTAGTCCCATTGACTTCATCTAACCCAACAAGCTAGGGTTTACAGTGGGAGCACCCAATAGTGTTACCAATTCACCTATGTATTAAAAAAATATCTATGTATGTTACTTTAATTATTTATTTTAATTTCCTGGGATAGTTTCATGTAGCTTCTAGTTTAGATTTTATTCTCACAAGTATGTTATTTATTTCCTCCGAATGTGATTTTGTTTTCCACAAACATGATTTTATTTTTTGCAAGCTTTATTTTTTACAAAGTGTGATTTAATTTTTGCAAGGGTGTGATTTATTTTTCTGTAAGAATGTTTTAGGAACTCAATACCAAAACCTATATAAACCTTCCTAGCACATACAACCTTTAGATACCATTGCAAATTTGACAAAATTAAACAGACGTTATTAAAATGCATCACATTATTTTTATGATTTGTGAATTTATCACTTTGGTTTATCTATCAAAGAACCCAATGTCATCATCATGTCCATCATTGTGAATACATATGTAATTATTATTATATGCTTTATAATGGACATAAATAATACAATTGTCATCATTAATACTATCTTCAAGACAAACATCACCATTAGGAATAACATTGCAACAAATATAATCAATATTACCTTCATAATTTACAATATTATTATAACCATGGGATCCAACTTGATTGGTACTTAATGATATCACCTATATCACATGATAGGTCTATCATTATGGTCTTCATTTTTATCCTCTCATCTAACTTTTAGTATTCCTCCTTAAGTATGATATGTTTGGTTAGTGTATTGTATACCATATTTATAAAAGGAAGAGAGAACACAAAACCATCTTTATCAAAATTAGAATCTCCAAGAAACATCTCAAAATTTATCTTAAAGCTTGATAGTTCTTTATCTTCCCTACCTTTATTGATATTAATTAATGTCACATACTTATGAGATTGGTCATGTTTCCTCTTTGTGTTTCTCATTCTAGGTAAGTGATGTGAACTAAATTGTGACTTGTCTCTTAATGTCTTTAACTCTTCTCTTCTAGAAAATATTACCTTTCACATTTTGGGGTGGTGAGTAAGGACAATCATGCACCCCATCAATATTACATGAAATTATAATAATCCTTATTGTAGCAATTGAAAATGTGAACTAGGAAGTGGAGGTTAAGAAATAAGAACATGAAGAAAATACGTTGGATAGTGTTTTTTGTCCATAAAAAAATTACCTAAAATAAGAAAGGTCAAATTCATGTGTAAATCGGTATGGTCTAGGAGCTTTATGCTTATATTGCCAAAGAAAATAGGCTTAGTAGAAATTGTATTACCTGGCTATATTAAGGAAACAACGAGAAGATATGGTGAAATTCTATCAAAGGCTAATGTAGAGGGTGACAAGACCAATGTATAATCCAACAAGCAACACTCTAAGAGAAGAAGGAGGTCTAAAGGAAGATTTGTTGGTTTCTAGACAAATTAATTTAGTTAAATCAACTCTAGAAAGCTCAATGAGTGGCATAGTTCCTCATCTAGATTTTAAATCGGTATGCAAGCAGGCATATCTTGGTAAGAAAAAGGATAAATCTCCCTTATGTTACTTATTAGTGTGTTTGGAAGATTGGTTGTTACACAATTGATTAATAGATCATGAAGCTGAAGTCACTATTATATCCAAGGAAATGTGTGACACCATGAACATGAACTACACTAAAGTTGATCCTAGGATAATGCAATTCATTAAAATGATAGTTAGTAAAATAGGGATAGTTTAAAAAGTGCCAGTACTACTATGTAGAATGCTAGACATAGCAACAATTTAGGACATCATAGTAGTAGATGTACCTCCAACATTTAGAATGGGTTTGTCCAAATCCTTCTTAATACAAATAGAAGCATACACGACACAAGATCATGTGCATACAATTGTGCCATGCAATAAAAAATTGGTTCATGTTCATGCTAAAAAATCAAACCATTTCACATTCAAAGATATGAAGAATACAAGGTAAATCTGGTTGAAGAAGTCCACAAGCTAGGTAACATGGAGGTAGTTGATTGGATAGAGGGTGAGTAAGGGCCAATTGGTAGTGACATTTTCTTTAAGAGTATTGATCCAACACTCTTGTCAAGCTTGAAAATGAGCATAATCTACAAACTAGCTAAGATCCCTTACAATATATGGCCAATGGTATGCTTCAACAAGCAAGACCAAAAATTTTAGGAACAAAATTGGGAGATTGACTCTTGATAGAAGAGAATTCAACACTACATCGCTAGCCAGAAAAGCTTTATTACATTTTAAATCTTCAATGACCAATTAGTGATCTAGCACATAGACCAATATACATATAAGAGGCGATAAACAACTCATGTTATTAGCAAGAATCCTCACCATTGATTTCCTATGCCATTTTTAAAGCAAGCTTGGAAACTGATATATGCCCAAAGTCAATATTATGGAAAAATTTTGACAAGACAAGTTGTGCATCCCAAGACATATGTCAAATACAAAAGCACAAATTTGGCACTATATGGTCGAGTCACTACAAATTTTGATACAAGAGCTAAAGATCAAGTGACTACTGGCATGTGGAAATATACCACAATTTTGTATAAATAAGCTAGCAAATAAATAAAATTTGTATAAAAAATAAAGAATAAGGCAATTAGCCAAAGGGATAGAAAAAGATGTTGGAAAGCATGCAAACCATATCACATGATGTAGTGAATTATGAGGAATGACTATTCAATGGTATAAAATATTGTTGCTTCTTGAAAGTTGGATACAATCAAGCTAAGGAGAAAGAGGATTCACAAGGTAGGTTGAATGGTGAATTTTTCAAGAATAAAAGCCTATAAAAGGGGTTCCCTTTCTCAACGTCAAATCACTCCTAAGGAAGAATTATGCTCTGAGGGAGTATGGTAGATAGGCCTTAGTAAAAGGTGAAGATGAGAATAAAGAATTTCCCCACATAGAATCTGTAGTTAAGTCTAAATATTCTTGTGTTTAGAGGAGATGCAAAAACATTGGAGGAAAAGGATGATCAATTTTAGCCTTCTTGATGCAGGAGCATCCAGTGGTGTAAGAGTGATCATGCATCATCCAAAATTTGTATTAATTTTATTCTGTTCTAAAACTAGTTAGTTTGAATCCTGCCAAAATGGTGAAAATCCTACCACTAAAACTTAAGGGTGAATTTTGAAGGCCTTAGAGGCCTCGTAGAGGGGTGAAAATTGGTCGTAGTACCCATTGGGGCACTACGTTGTTGTAGCTCTTTTCGAGAGCTTTCCAAAAATATGCACTAATAGTCAATCCGAGCAACGAGCGAGGAGTTATGACCTCGAGAAGTTTTACCCCCAAAATTCAAAATGATGGCCAATGGAATGTCGTATGAACTACCCCCCTTTAATGAAATTGTAATTTTCATAAAGGGAAGTTCATTTATTATCTATGAATGCAAATGCAAAGCCTGAAAATCGATTTACCTTCAAAATATGAAAAAATATGTAAATTTCAAAATTATAAAAATCCTTATAAAAAACAACTTTAAATAATTTTTATAAATTCGAAATGACTTCAGAATGAGATCAAAATTATTTCGGATGAAATATTGAAGCTCATTCTTCACACCCATGCATTTATTTATGAAATTTTATTTTTTTTTATTTTATTTTAGTCATCGAAGTTTAAAAAAATCTGCAAAAGGAAGGGTTAGAAAAATAAAAATAAAATTATGGAAAATGGACTAGAAAGCCAAAAATGTTAAAACACACTACAATCAGTATGATGCCACCCTATGTTGTAGCTCTTTTCGAGAGCTTTCCAAAAATATGCACTAATAGTCAATCCGAGCAACGAGCGAGGAGTTATGACCCTCGGAAGTTTTAACCCCAAAATTCAAAATGATGGCCAATGGAATGCCGTATGAACTACCCCCTTTAATGAAATTGTAATTTTCATAAAGGGAAGTTCATTTATTATCTGTGAATGCAAATGCAAAGCCTGAAAATTGATTTACCTTCAAAATATAAAAAAATGTGAAATTTCAAAATTATAAAAATCCTTATAAAACAACAACTTTAAATAATTTTTATAAATTTGAAATGACTTCAGAATGAGATCAAAATTATTTCGGATGAAATATTGAAGCTCATTCTTCACACCCATGCATTTATTTATGAAATTTTAATTTATTTTAATTTTTATTTTAGTCATCAAAGTTTAAAAAAAATCTACAAAAGGAAGGGTTAGAAAAATAAAAATAAAATTCTAAAAAATGGACCAGAAAGCTAAAAATATTAAAACACACTACAGTAAGTATGATATTACCCTACATTATTGTAGCTCTTTTTGAGAGCTTTTCAAAAATATGCACTAATAGTCAATCCGAGCAACGAGCGAGGAGTTATGACCTCGAGAAGTTTTACCCCCAAAATTCAAAATGATGGCCAATGGAATGTCGTATGAACTACCCCCCTTTAATGAAATTGTAATTTTCATAAAGGGAAGTTCATTTATTGTTTGTGAATGCAAATGCAAAGCCTGAAAATTGATTTACCTTCAAAATATGAAAAAAATGTGAAATTTCAAAATTATAAAAATCCTTATAAAACAACAATTTTAAATAATTTTTATAAATTCGAAATGACTTCAAAATGAGATCAAAATTATTTCAAATGAAATATTGAAGCTCATTCTTCACACCCATGCATTTATTTATGAATTTTTTTTTTTTTATTTTAGTCGAAGTTTAAAAAAAATCTGCAAAAGGAAGGGTTAGAAAAATAAAAATAAAATTCTGGAAAATGGACCAGAAAGTTAAAAATGTTAAAACACACTACAGTCAATATGATGCCACCCTACGTCGTTGTAGCTCTTTTCGAGAGCTTTCCAAAAATATGCACTAATAGTCAATCCGAGCAACGAGCGAGGAGTTATGACCCCGAGAAGTTTTACACCCAAAATTCAAAATGATGGCCAATGGAATGTCGTATGAACTACCCCCCTTTAATGAAATTATAATTTTCATAAAGGGAAGTTCATTTATTGTCTATGAATGCAAATGCAAAGCCTAAAAATCGATTTACCTTCAAAATATGAAAAAAATGTGAAATTCCAAAATTATAAAAATCCTTATAAAATAACAACTTTAAATAATTTTTATAAATTCAAAATGACTTCAGAATGAGATCAAAATTATTTCGGATGAAATATTGAAGCTCATTCTTCACACCCATGCATTTATTTATGAAATTTTATTATTTTTTTATTCATCGAAGTTTTTAAAAAATCTGCAAAAGGAAGGGTTAGAAAAATAAAAATAAAATTATAGAAAATGGACCAGAAAGCCAAAAATGTTAAAACACACTACATTCAGTATGATGTCGCCCTACATTGTTGTAGCTCTTTTCGAGAGCTTTCCGAAAATATGCACTAATAGTCAATCCGAGCAATGAGCGAGGAGTTATGACCCCGGGAAGTTTTACCCCCAAAATTCAAAATGATGGCCAATGGAATGTCGTATGAACTACCCCCCTTTAATGAAATTGTAATTTTCATAAAGGGAAGTTCATTTATTGTTCTGTGAATGCAAATGCAAAGCCTGAAAATCGATTTACCTTCAAAATATGAAAAAAATGTGAAATTTCAAAATTATAAAAATCCTTATAAAACAACTTTAAATAATTTTTATAAATTCAAAATGACTTCAGAATGAGATCAAAATTATTTTGGATGAAATATTGAAGCTCATTCTTCACACCCATGCATTTATTTATGATTTAATTTTTTTTAATTTTTTTTAGTCATCGAAGTTTTAAAAAAATCTACAAAAGGAAGGGTTAGAAAAATAAAAATAAAATTCTAGAAAATGGACTAGAAAGTCGAAAATGTTAAAACACACTACAGTCAGTATGATATCGCCCTACGTTGTTGTAGCTCTTTTCGAGAGCTTTCCAAAAATATGCACTAATAGTCAATCCGAG
This sequence comes from Wollemia nobilis, assembly GCA_028583015.1. Classification (NCBI taxonomy): domain Eukaryota; kingdom Viridiplantae; phylum Streptophyta; class Pinopsida; order Araucariales; family Araucariaceae; genus Wollemia; species Wollemia nobilis. The sequence continues at coordinate 80,723 of JAQPPZ010001786.1, forward strand.
CAACGAGCGAGGAGTTATGACCCCGAGAAGTTTTACCCCCAAAATTCAAAATGATGGCCAATGGAATGTCGTATGAACTACCCCCTTTAATGAAATTGTAATTTTCATAAAGGGAAGTTCATTTATTATATGTGAATGCAAATGCAAAGCCTGAAAATCGATTTACCTTCAAAATTAAAAATTTCAAAATTATAAAATCCTTATAAAATAACAACTTTAAATAATTTTTATAAATTCGAAATGACTTCAGAATGAGATCAAAATTATTTCGAGATGAAATATTGAAGCTCATTCTTCACACCCATGCATTTATTTATGAAATTTTAATTTTTTTTTATTTTCTTCTAGTCCAAATTTAAAAAAAATCTGCAAAAGGAAGGGTTAGAAAAATAAAAATAAAATTATAGAAAATGGACTAGAAAGCCAAAAATGTTAAAACACACTACAGTAAGTATGATGTCACCCTACGTTGTTGTAGCTCTTTTCGAGAGCTTTCCAAAAATATGCACTAATAGTCAATCCGAGCAACGAGCGAGGAGTTATGACCCCGGGAAGTTTTACCCCCAAAATTCAAAATGATGGCCAATGGAATACTGTATGAACTACCCCCTTTAATGAAATTATAATTTTCATAAAAAGAAGTTCATTTATTATCTATGAATGCAAATGCAAAGCCTAAAAATCGATTTACCTTCAAAATTATAAAAATTCTTATAAAACAACTTTAAATAATTTTTATAAATTTGAAATGACTTCAGAATGAGATCAAAATTATTTCAGATGAAATATTGAAGCTCATTCTTCACACCCATGCATTTATTTATGAAATTTTAATTTTTTTTTATTTTTATTTTAGTCATCAAAGTTTAAAAAAATATACAAAAGGAAGGGTTAGAAAAATAAAAATAAAATTCTAAAAAATGGACTAGAAAGCTAAAAATATTAAAATACACTACAGTCAGTATGATGCCACCCTACATTGTTGTAGCTCTTTTCGAGAGCTTTCCGAAAATATGCACTAATAGTCAATTCGAGCAACGAGCGAGGAGTTATGACCCTAGGAAGTTTTACCCCCAAAATTCAAAATGATGGCCAATGGAATGTCGTATGAACTACCCCCTTTAATGAAATTGTAATTTTCATAAAGGGAAGTTCATTTATTATCTGTGAATGCAAATGCAAAGCCTGAAAATCGATTTACCTTCAAAATATGAAAAAATATGAAATTTCAAAATTATAAAAATCCTTATAAAAAACAACTTTAAATAATTTTTATAAATTCGAAATGACTTCAAAATGAGATCAAAATTATTTTAGATGAAATATTGAAGCTCATTCTTCACACCCATGCATTTATTTATGAAATTTTAATTTTTTTATTTTTATTTTAGTCACCAAAGTTTTAAAAAAATCTGCAAAAGGAAGGGTTAGAAAAATAAAAATAAAATTCTAGAAAATGGACCAGAAAGTCAAAAATGTTAAAACACACTACAATCAGTATGATGCCGCCCTATGCCATTGTAGCTCTTTTCGAGAGCTTTCCAAAAATATGCACTAATAGTCAATCCGAGCAACGAGCGAGGAGTTATGACCTCCGGAAGTTTTACCCCTAAAATTCAAAATGATGGCCAATGGAATGTCGTATGAACTACCCCCCTTTAATGAAATTGTAATTTTCATAAAGGGAAGTTCATTTATTGTCTGTGAATGCAAATGCAAAGCCTGAAAATCGATTTACCTTCAAAATATAAAAAAATGTGAAATTTAGAAATTATAAAAATCCTTATAAAATAACTTTAAATAATTTTTATAAATTTGAAATGACTTGAGAATGAGATCAAAATTATTTTGGATGAAATATTGAAGCTCATTCTTCACACCCATGCATTTATTTATGATTTTAATTTTTATTTTATAAATAAAAAAAAAAAAATAAAAAAAAAAAAAAAAAAAAAAAAAAAAAAAAAAAAAAAAAAAAAAAAAAAAAAACCACCCATGCATTTATTTATGAATTTTTTTTTAGTCATCAAAGTTTTTAAAAAATATACAAAAGGAAGGTTAGAAAAATAAAAATAAAATTATAAAAAATGGACCAGAAAGCTAAAAATGTTAAAATACACTACAGTTAGTATGATGTCACCCTACGTTGTTGTAGCTCTTTTTGAGAGCTTTCCAAAAATATGCACTAATAGTCAATTCGAGCAACGAGCGAGGAGTTATGACCCCGGGAAGTTTTACCCCCAAAATTCAAAATGATGGCCAATGGAATGTCGTATGAACTACCCCCTTTAATGAAATTGTAATTTTCATAAAGAGAAGTTCATTTATTGTCTGTGAATGCAAATGCAAAGCCTGAAAATCGATTTACCTTCAAAATATGAAAAAAATGTGAAATTCTGAAATTATAAAAATCTTTATAAAACAACAAATTTAAATAATTTTTATAAATTTGAAATGACTTCAGAATGAGATAAAAATTATTTCGGATGAAATATTGAAGCTCATTCTTCACACCCATGCATTTATTTATGAAATTTTAATTTTTTTTTTATTTTAGTCATCGAAGTTTAAAAAAAATATTGCAAAAGGAAGGGTTAGAAAAATAAAAATAAAATTATAGAAAATGGACTAGAAAGTCGAAAATGTTAAAACACACTACAGTCAGTATGATGTCACCCTACATTGTTGTAGCTCTTTTCGAGAGCTTTCCGAAAATATGCACTAATAGTCAATCCGAGCAATGAGCGAGGAGTTATGACCTCGAGAAGTTTTACCCCCAAAATTCAAAATGATGGCCAATGGAATGCCGTATGAACTACCCCCCTTTAATGAAATTGTAATTTTCATAAAAAGGAAGTTCATTTATTGTCTATGAATGCAAATGCAAAGCCTGAAAATCGATTTACCTTCAAAATATTAAAAAAAATGTGAAATTTCAAAATTATAAAAATCCTTATAAAACAACAACTTTAAATAATTTTTATAAATTCAAAATGACTTCAGAATGAGATCAAAATTATTTTAGATGAAATATTGAAGCTCATTCTTCACACCCATGCATTTATTTATGAAATTTTAATTTTATTTTTATTTTTATTTTAGTCATCGAAGTTTAAAAAAATCTACAAAAGGAAGGGTTAGAAAAATAAAAATAAAATTTTAGAAAATGGACTAGAAAGTCAAAAAATGTTAAAACACACTACAGTCAGTATGATGTCGCCCTACATCATTGTAGCTCTTTTCGAGAGCTTTTCGAAAATATGCACTAATAGTCAATTCGAGCAATGAGCGAGGAGTTATGACCTTAGGAAGTTTTACCCTAAAATTCAAAATGATGGCCAATGGAATCGTATGAACTACCCCCTTTAATGAAATTATAATTTTCATAAAGGGAAGTTCATTTATTATCTGTGAATGCAAATGCAAAGCCTGAAAATCGATTTACCTTCAAAATATGAAAAAAATGTGAAATTTTAAAATTATAAAAATCCTTATAAAACAACTTTAAATAATTTTTATAAATTTGAAATGACTTCAGAATGAGATAAAAATTATTTCGGATGAAATATTGAAGCTCATTCTTCACACCCATGCATTTATTTATGAAATTTTAATTTTTTTATTTTTATTTTAGTCATCAAAGTTTAAAAAAAATCTGCAAAAGGAAGGGTTAGAAAAATAAAAATAAAATTCTAAAAAATGGAACAGAAAATCTAAAAATATTAAAACACACTATAATATATATGATTTCACCCTACGTTATTGTAGCTCTTTTCGAGAGCTTTCCAAAAATATGCACTAATAGTCAATCCGAGCAATGAGCGAGGAGTTATGACCCCGGGAAGTTTTACCCCCAAAATTCAAAATGATGGCCAATGGAATGTCGTATGAACTACCCCCTTTAATGAAATTGTAATTTTCATAAAGGGAAGTTCATTTATTATCTGTGAATGCAAATGCAAAGCCTGAAAATCGATTTACCTTCAAAATATGAAAAAAATATGAAATTTCAAAATTATAAAAATCCTTATAAAACAACTTTAAATAATTTTTATAAATTTGAAATGACTTCAGAATGAGATCAAAATTATTTTGGATGAAATATTGAAGCTCATTCTTCACACCCATGCATTTATTTATGAAATTTTTATTTTTTATTTTTAGTCATCGAAGTTTAAAAAAAATCTGCAAAAGGAAGGGTTAGAAAAATAAAAATAAAATTATAGAAAATGGACCAGAAAGGCTAAAAATATTAAAACACACTACAGTTAGTATGATTCCTCCCTACGTTATTGTAGCTCTTTTCGAGAGCTTTCCAAAAATATGCACTAATAGTCAATCCGAGCAACGAGCGAGGAGTTATGACCCCAGGAAGTTTTACCCCAAAATTCAAAATGATGGCCAATGGAATGTCGTATGAACTACCCCCTTTAATGAAATTGTAATTTTCATAAAGGGAAGTTCATTTATTGTCTGTGAATGCAAATGCAAAGCCTGAAAATCGATTTACCTTCAAAATATGAAAAAAAATGTGAAATTCCAAAATTATAAAAATCCTTATAAAACAACAACTTTAAATAATTTTTATAAATTCGAAATGACTTCAGAATGATATCAAAATTATTTCGGATGAAATATTGAAGCTCATTCTTCACACCCATGCATTTATTTATGAAATTTTATTTTTTTTATTTTTATTTTAGTCATCGAAGTTTAAAAAAATCTACAAAAGGAAGGGTTAGAAAAATAAAAATAAAATTCTAGAAAATGGACCAGAAAACCAAAAAATGTTAAAACACACTACAATCAGTATGATGTCACCCTACATTGTTGTAGCTCTTTTCGAGAGCTTTCCAAAAATATGCACTAATAGTCAATCCGAGCAACGAGCGAGGAGTTATGACCCTAGGAAGTTTTACCCCCAAAATTCAAAATGATGGCCAATGGAATGTCGTATGAACTACCCCCTTTAATGAAATTGTAATTTTCATAAAGGGAAGTTCATTTATTGTCTGTGAATGCAAATGCAAAGCCTGAAAATCGATTTACCTTCAAAATTATAAAATATTGAAATTCCAAAATTATAAAAATCCTTATAAAATAACAACTTTAAATAATTTTTATAAATTCGAAATGACTTGAGAATGAGATCAAAATTATTTCGGATGAAATATTGAAGCTCATTCTTCACACCCATGCATTTATTTATGAAATTTTAATTTTTTTATTTTTATTTTAGTTGTCAAAGTTTAAAAAAAATCTACAAAAGGAAGGGTTAGAAAAATAAAAATAAAATTATAGAAAATGGACTAGAAAGCCAAAAATGTTAAAACACACTATAGTTAGTATGATGCCGCCCTACGTTGTTGTAGCTCTTTTCGAGAGCTTTCCAAAAATATGCACTAATAGTCAATCCGAGCAACGAGCGAGGAGTTATGACCCTAGGAAGTTTTACCCCCAAAATTCAAAATGATGGCCAATGGAATGTCGTATGAACTACCCCCCTTTAATGAAATTGTAATTTTCATAAAGGGAAGTTCATTTATTATCTGTGAATGCAAATGCAAAGCCTAAAAATCGATTTACCTTCAAAATATGAAAAAAATGTGAAATTTTAAAATTATAAAAATCCTTATAAAACAACTTTAAATAATTTTTATAAATTCGAAATGACTTCAGAATGAGATCAAAATTATTTCGGATGAAATATTGAAGCTCATTCTTCACACCCATGCATTTATTTATGAAATTTTTATTTTTATTTTTATTTTAGTAGTCGAAGTTTAAAAAAATCTTCAAAAGGAAGGGTTAGAAAAATAAAAATAAAATTATGAAAAATGGACTAGAAAGTCAAAAATTTTAAAACACACTATAGTCAGTATGATGTCACCCTAAGTTGTTGTAGCTCTTTTCGAGAGCTTTCCGAAAATATGCACTAATAGTCAATCCGAGCAACGAGCGAGGAGTTATGACCCTAAGAAGTTTTACCCCCAAAATTCAAAATGATGGCCAATGGAATGTCGTATGAACTACCCCCTTTAATGAAATTGTAATTTTCATAAAGGGAAGTTCATTTATTATCTATGAATGCAAATGCAAAGCCTGAAAATCGATTTACCTTCAAAATATAAAAAAAATGTGAAATTCTAAAATTATAAAAATCCTTATAAAACAACTTTAAATAATTTTTATAAATTCGAAATGACTTCAGAATGAGATAAAAATTATTTTGGATGAAATATTGAAGCTCATTCTTCACACCCATGCATTTATTTATGAAATTTTAATTTTTAATTTTTTTATTTTAGTCGTCGAAGTTTAAAAAAAATATGCAAAAGGGTTAGAAAAATAAAAATAAAATTATGGAAAATGAATCAGAAAGCTAAAAATGTTAAAACACACTATAGTCAATATGATGTCGCCCTACATTGTTGTAGCTCTTTTCGAGAGCTTTCCAAAAATATGCACTAATAGTCAATCCGAGCAACGAGCGAGGAGTTATGACCCCGAGAAGTTTTACCCCAAAATTCAAAATGATGGCCAATGGAATGTTGTATGAACTACCCCCCTTTAATGAAATTGTAATTTTCATAAAGGGAAGTTCATTTATTGTCTATGAATGCAAATGCAAAGCCTGAAAATCGATTTACCTTCAAAATATAAAAAAAATGTGAAATTATGAAATTATAAAAATCCTTATAAAACAAAAACTTTAAATAATTTTTATAAATTCGAAATGACTTCAGAATGAGATCAAAATTATTTCGGATGAAATATTGAAGCTCATTCTTCACACCCATGCATTTATTTATGAAATTTTTATTTTATTTTTATTTTTATTTTAGTCATCGAAGTTTAAAAAAATATTCAAAAGGAAGGGTTAGAAAAATAAAAATAAAATTATAAAAAATGGACCAGAAAGCCAAAAATGTTAAAACACACTACAGTCAGTATGATGCCACCCTACATTGTTGTAGCTCTTTTCGAGAGCTTTTCAAAAATATGCACTAATAGTCAATCCGAGCAACGAGCGAGGAGTTATGACCCTGGGAAGTTTTACCCCCAAAATTCAAAATGATGGCCAATGGAATGTCGTATGAACTACCCCCTTTAATGAAATTGTAATTTTCATAAAGGGAAGTTCATTTATTGTTTGTGAATGCAAATGCAAAGCCTGAAAATCGATTTACCTTCAAAATATGAAAAAAATATGAAATTTTGAAATTATAAAAATCCTTATAAAACAACAACTTTAAATAATTTTTATAAATTCGAAATGACTTCAAAATGAGATCAAAATTATTTCGGATGAAATATTGAAGCTCATTCTTCACACCCAAGTATTTATTTATGAAATTTTAATTTTATTTTTATTTTTATTTTAGTCATCGAAGTTTAAAAAAATATGCAAAAGGAAGGGTTAGAAAAATAAAAATAAAACTTCCTCCTTTTATCCGCCCATGTAGAGGAGTTGGAGAGCAAGTGGTAGTTAAACCACACAAGTTCTATGAGAGCCCTTCAAATCTCTCGCCTCACATGTTCGGATATGTTATGTAATGGTTCCCTCGTGGTCACAGTATGTTTACCCCTTGTGGCCACCACCAATAAAAAAAATAAAAAATAAAAATAAAATTATGGAAAATGAACCAGAAAGCTAAAAATGTTAAAACTTTAAATAATTTTTATAAATTCGAAATGACTTCAAAATGAGATCAAAATTATTTTGGATGAAATATTGAAGCTCATTCTTCACACCCATGCATTTATTTATGAAATTATAATTTTTATTTTAGTCATCGAAGTTTAAAAAAAATCTGCAAAAGGAAGGGTTAGAAAAATAAAAATAAAATTCTAGAAAATGGACCAGAAAGCCAAAAATGTTAAAACACACTACATTATGTATGATGTCACCCTACGTTATTGTAGCTTTTTTCGAGAGCTTTCCAAAAATATGCACTAATAGTCAATCCGAGCAACGAGCGAGGAGTTATGACCCCGGGAAGTTTTACCCCCAAAATTCAAAATGATGGCCAATGGAATGTCGTATGAACTACCCCCATTTAATGAAATTGTAATTTTCATAAAGGGAAGTTCATTTATTGTCTGTGAATGCAAATGCAAAGCCTGAAAATCGATTTACCTTCAAAATATGAAAAAAAAATGTGAAATTTCAAAATTATAAAAATCCTTATAAAACAACTTTAAATAATTTTTATAAATTCGAAATGACTTCAGAATGAGATCAAAATTATTTTGGATGAAATATTGAAGCTCATTCTTCACACCCATGCATTTATTTATGAAATTTTAATATTTTATTTTTTATTTTAGTCATCGAAGTTTAAAAAAATCTGCAAAAGGAAGGGTTAGAAAAATAAAAATAAAATTCTGGAAAATGGACCAAAAAGCCAAAAATGTTAAAACACACTACAGTCAGTATGATGTCGCCCTACGTCATTGTAGCTCTTTTCAAGAGCTTTCTAAAATATGCACTAATAGTCAATCCGAGCAACGAGCGAGGAGTTATGACCTCGAGAAGTTTTACCCCTAAAATTCAAAATGATAGCTCATTAAAAACATGTTCTTGTAGAAGACCTATTCTTATAGAGTAACTTGGAGTTGCACCAATAATGCCACCGAATACGAAGTGTTGTGTCTTGTTTTGAAAAAGGCTAAAAAGTTGGGCATAAAACAACTACAAATATTTGGATATTCTGAGCTCATTGTTCACCATACTACAAGCAAGTGTGTATCAAAGCAACACTACTTGAAAGCCTATCAAAACAAGGTATAGGATTTGTTTGAGTCCTTTACGACCTTGAACATTCAGGAAATCTTGCGGGAATAGAACAAACATGTAGATATTTGAACCTCACTCGGTGCTAATTATTTTCCCATTGAGCAAGTAGTTAGGAAACCCAAAATTGTGAGGGTAATTTAAAGACCCTCAGTCCCTGATAAGAATATCTATTGGCAAGTGTTCGACAATGATGAGCAAATAGTCAATTTTCTGATTAAGAAAGCTGCAAGCACAGATGATAGAGTACTTGTCTAAGAGGAAATTGAAGGGATGATTCAATTAAAGAATAATCACATTCCCAAGGGACTGATTTTGTTGGAAATTCCATTTGACCAAAATGATAGGGTTGAGAAGCATAAGATCAAGGTGGATGTGAAGGAATATAAGTAGTTGCAGTTGGAATCTAAGAAGAGCATCAAAATCGAAACTGACTATACTTTAGCATAATTGGAGGATATAAAGAGCTTGTGTTACGAGTTCCCCCATATCATTGCATGGATTTATCATGAATTGAAGGGATATAACAAAAATGTAATTCAGCATACCATTAAACTATAAGAGGGAGTAAAGCCTTTTCGGTAGAAGTAGTGGCCCGTCAACCCCAAGATCAAGGTGCTCATGAAGGTGAAACTATTAAATATTCTGGAAGTAAAGATAATATATCCAATTAAGCACTCAATGTGGGTGGCAAACCTAGTGGTAGTTCAAAATAAGAATGGATATATACGACTATGCGTTTATTTTCAAAATTTGAACCAGACATCACTTAAGGTTCATTACCCCTTACTATAGATTGATCAAATCCTCCATGTGGTGGCTTGAGCGCAAATATTTTCATTGCTAGATGGTTCCTTTGATTACAACCATATCTGGGTAAAATATGAGGACCAAGACAAGATAATGTTTACTAATAATTGGGGCATGTTTGCCTATCAAAGGATGTCGTTCGGTCTTTCAAATGATGGCACTACCTTTCAAATAGCCATGGAATTCGCTTTTGGTGATTTATTAAATAGAATTATTGTGATTTATGTTGATGACATGATTGTGTTTCACATCACAAAGAAAAGCATGTTTCTCATTTGAGGTAGGTGTTCAAAAAATACTAGGAGTTCGAGATTTCCATTAACTCAAAAAATTCTATATTTGCTATCAAAGAAGAGAAATTGCTAGGTCTTGTGATCTCACAAGAAGGATTGTTGATTTATCCCACAAGGATCAAGGCACTCCTGAAGATACCATTTATAGCTAACAAGAAAGACCTGCAATCCTTCTTCGGTCAGATAAATTTCATTTGAAAGTTTATTACCGATTTTGCTCAAGTGGTGAAACCCATGATCGAGCTCTTAAAAAAGAATGTAGATTTCAAATGGACCGAGGAAAGAAGATAATCTTTTAAAAAAATCAAGAAAAGAATCACCCAAGATCTAGTATTAATTAATCCCAATTATTCAAAGGATTTTATTCTATATGTAGTGGGCGAACAAGAGAGTAATGTCGTCGTTCTCATGCAAAAAAAAGAGGATGGGAATGAGAAACTGATTGCCTTTCTGAGCCAAGTTATTGCACTGCACTAGGAGAAGTATAATTTCATTGATAAATAGGTGTACGTAGTGATGAAATCTCTAAAGAATTTTTGACACTTTGTCTCACAAAGCAAAATAGTCATTTATGTTATACACCCCGATGTTCAAAAATTCATTCTCCAATGGGAACTAGGCGACAAAAGAGCATGTTGGGTCTCAAATATTTAAGAATACGACGTGGAGATCCAACCAACTAAACTGGTCCATGGACAGGCTCTTTGTCAGTAATTGACAAAAAGTGCAGCATCCGAGTCATTGGCTATAGTATAGAAAGAGGATGTACGAGAAAGCATTTATGCAAATCATGCTATGAGCGATCATGATTGGACAAAGGACCTTGTCAAATTATTTACCTCAGAGTAATGTCCATCACATCTTGACACCTTATAGCATCAAATATTCAAGCTACAAGCGCTTAAATATGTCCTATTACCAAGTGGATTGTTCCATAAGAATGTTGATGGAGTTTTCCTCAAATGTGTCAAGGAATTAGAGAAGGAGAAAATATTGGAAGAGTTTCATTTTGGTCTATTCGATGGCCATTATGCAAGAAGGCCCATGGCCTTGAAAATCATTTGAGCTAGCTACTTTTGGCCTACCTTTTCGCAGACGCACATAATGTGAGCCAAAATTGTGATTATTGTTAGTGTTATGTTGGCAGGACCAGGAAGGATCATTGCTCCTACATCCAATTCAAGTAGAAGCACCATTTCAATAGTGTGGCCTTGGCTTCATTGGAGTCATAGACCCACATTCCTGCATAGAGCACAAATATATTTTAACAACAGATTATTTCACCAAATGGGTAGATCAACTATAGTCATCCCTTTCCTAGAACAACTCATTACCCACTTTGGCGTCCTAGATGCTATAGGAACAGATAATGGAACTTTATTTATTAGGGCCAAGATTACTAAATTTACAAGCAAATATGGGATATATCTTAAGGCATTATCCAATTATTACTTGCAAGGGAATGGCTTGGCTGAATCCACCAACAAAAACGTGTTGCGAATATTAAAAAATATACTGGGAAGCAACAAAAGGAGTTGACACTTATTGTTGAATCAAGATTTGTGGGCAAACAAAATATTCATGAAAAAATCTATTAAAGCCTCTCCTTATTATTTGGTGTATGGAAAAGAATTAGTCATGCCCACTCACATTGATCTTCCAGTGCTCCAAACATTACAGTTATTCAAAGGTGAAAATGAGGAGTATGATCTAATGAGTGCAAGGTTGGCTCAATTATTGTAGATGGAGGAAGAAAGAGAAAAGGTGTATAAAGCATTCACAGAACACACTAAAGCAATGGAAAAGTCATTTAGTAAAAAGGCAACAGAGCGCAAGTTTTAGGTGAGATATTTAGTCCTCAAATAGAACGAGAATAAGGTCAAGTCGAGGAAGCACCATAAGTTTGATGCCATCTGGGAAGGCCCGTTTTAGATCTCTGTAGTAAATTTGGAAAATGTGTATCATATTTAGAATATGTATGGCTAGGATCTCCTGATTCTAGTAAATGACCTTCAGCTAAAGGCCTATGTCCAATAATTTGATTAAAAGAGGTACTACTTTGTATATATGTACATATTTTCTTTTTAGTATTTTATTTGCTTTATAAAAAATAAAAATAAAAATAAAAAGGAAAAGAGAAATGTTCATTTTGAAAATCGGTTTCGTCCCGATATTCCTTTCAAAACCTATTTGAAAGAATTTGGCTAATTCCAAGAAAGACGACATTATGAAACTCCTAACCAAGAAAGATCCATAAAAAAAAAAATTATTTTTGTCCAGAGGCACACAATAAAAGTAAAGCCTTTTTACCCCCATTTCGGGACATAGGACAGTGATTACGTGGAGAGGTGATTTCACCCAAGAGAAGGGACAAAAAACGCATTTGATCCCTTTTGGGGTGAACGAACATAAAAATGAGGAAAAACACCAAGTCAACACACTATGAAGTGGTCAAGATGGCTTTCACCATAAAGAAGAGGTAAAATGTTCGTTCGCCTCTTGTTGAGATGAACGCATCGATTAAGATGTGTACCACCAATTGGAGTGATAAGGTTTTTAATGTGCGAAATGTGCGTGCGTATTTTTCTTTTAGGGCATATGCATTAAAATTTCAGGGCAGAGCGCAAATGAAAAGAAAAAAAATACTCTAAAAGGTCATCTTTTTTTTATAATAAAAAATTGTGCTTTTTCCAAAATTGGGTGAAAAAGAAAAATATATGAGGTTTTAAAAAGGGACATTCACCATGGAATTATAAATTGAACAGGTTGAGGGTGTTTTGAAGTGAAGGAAAAGGAAACAAGTGTACCTCAAAGATGTTTTCATCCCCATTGCTTTTCCTAGAGCGCATTGATATCATAATCATAATTAGATTTTTAAAAAGTTATCTATCTAGGCGATTTTGCTCTCCAGCATGTGGCAAATCTTGAGAAGCATGCATGCAAGCTAAGGCATATTTTTGAGGTATTTAATTCAAAGCGTGCACCTGGATTGGCGTTGAAGAGATTTTTTAGGGTTCTGGTGAACAAGATCTCACATCAACAAAGGAGAAGCATTTATTGGTTCGCAGGTGGTAAGGTTATTTTCCCAAGGAATCTTTAATAGTTAGGGCACATTTTATGATGAAATCGCATGGTAGAAAAGGGCACACTTTCCAAGGATGATCTTGTAGCAAATAGTAGATAATACCATTCAAAAATTGGAAATAGTACCAAGCACGTGAAATAGAGCACATGTTCTTCTGAAATCACTTAAGGGAAATTTGATATTTACTGCAGTGGTTGGAAGGGCACTCTAATAAAGGCACAGGTAAAAGCCTCATAAGTTTAATTTTTAAAATTTTATTATCATTGTGCTTTCAAAATATTCTATTGCAAAAATTACAAAAAGATATAATAGGAAAGAGAAGCAAAGAGATGCAGGAGGCTACAGAACCCAAGAAGTCTAGGACGAAATAAGGTGGGTCAAAATCCAAGAAAACCCGAACGAATGAGAATGTGGACTTAGACCCATATACTGACACCATGGAAAAATTTAGAGACTATTTAATTACCCACAAAGGCATGGAGAAACTATGACAAGATTTGGAATTCATCGTAAATTAGGGGTTGATCGTAAAGCGTCCATTGACGGTGCCATATCATGCACAATTGTCTTGGTATTTATGTACACTTGTACACCCTTGTTCGAAGCTAGTGAAGCTAATCAGTCAATTGTATAATCCACTTAGTGTAAAAAGCAAATAAAGAAGCACTTTTTACTATTACCGCTAATGAACTGCAAGAAGCATTTTCTTGTGGATGGAAACGTCCTTCGTATGCAATCAGTAAGAAATTACATATCAACGTGTAGGAGGATAGATATATCTCCATTATAATGATGTGGCGATTCATGGAGACACAGTTAATTAAAGAGCCATAGCTAGGGAAAATTTTGAACCTACCGAAGCCTCTCATAGATTTTAAGATCTTGGACATCTATTCAATGTTAGCATGGATGGCTAGCCTACCGAAAGATTCCACCATCCACAAGTGGCAGGTAACCGTAGCATAATGCATTTGCCAAGTAGAATTTTACTCTCCTCCAACCATGAGGTAGGTCACCAATCCAATTTACTTTGATTGGGTCAATTTTATATCCCAAAAAATACATTTTCGGTTGGAGAGGTTGCAAACTAGAGAAGAGATGTCGTTCATGCACACTTCTTTTTTGGTATGGTATTTCTTCTTTCATCTATACCAACATTTCCCATTCATTACAATGAGGCAAATGGATGAGAAGGATGAGCTTCTGCCAGTTTACACATGGACTTCCTCTCTATCGAGAAGGGAGTCATTTTATAGCTTCAATCGCTTGTTTTTAGGGCCCATAATAGAATTGTTGTGGTATTTGTGAAAGAGTGTCATAGAACATGAGAGAAGTAGTAGTTATAGCTAAAAAGGGAGACATATTTCTACTTACTCACGGCGTGGCCGTAAGAATTTTTTTCTTCACAGGAAATACATTCCTACTGCCATACTTCACCATCGAACATATTTTTACCATGGAGGTGGTGCACCAATTAGACTATATTAATTATGTATACGGATTAGGGTGCAGGAAGAAGACTATGTGCAAAATTACCTTTCAATTTTGGTAGTGTAGAAGTAAGTCAACTTGGGTAGAATAGGCTGATCACAATAATACTTCAGGACCTGGGGTTGATAGAACTACCGCAACATTAGAGGTATGACCCTTTGGGAAAATTTATAGAGATAATCAAGGCCAAGACCCTCACTATTGTTCACGGCCTGACATTGAGAAAAGGTAGAATAATTTTGATGGACCTGATTTAGAGTGGCACATCGAAAATATGATGTCACTTCCACCATGGCATGACTGCTATGAACATGAGGCTGAATATAATTTGGTGAGGTACAAAAACCAGATTACCTCACCTAGACTATTTAGTCAGATAAAAGAGAGTCAACCTTCGTAGACTGAGAAAAAAATCATGAACTGGTGGATAATGCGGGTTCACCAAGAAAAAATTGCATCACCTTTTGGTTTGAAGATGGACAAGGCATTTTCGGACACCTATGATGAATTCATGGGTGCCTATCAACCCATCGCTTTCACAAAAATTTTGAACCAAAGTTTCCAACATTATGACAATGTTGAAAGTGGGGCAAAAGGAGAGTGCCCAACAATTGAAGAGGAGACCCTCGAGGAGGAAGAACAATAGTATGTATTTTAGCAAAGGTCATAGTTGATGAAGTGTAAAGTTGATGAGGTGCCTATAGTGGAGAAACAAATTGTTCGATATGCACCCCCATTTCTAAAATTTGTGAAGAAGCCAAGGAATGATGCTCCTACTACTATAGTTTCGGTTATTTTAGTTCCAATAGTTGTAGTTGTTTCGATGATTGTTATTTCCCCTCCACTGGTGATGGATGCTCCGATGAAAGTTGCACATATATTTTTGATTATTCATGAATAGGAGGAGTACCAGTAGAGAGAGAGATTTCATAGGTAGAAATCATCAACCTCTAGGAGGAAGTAGAGAAACAACAAGAAGAAATCATCTCACAGCCACTTCCACCACCTGAAAACACGATGCCCACACCTGAAGGTACACCTTCCTTTCCCTCTTCTTCTTATTTGGATCGTGTAGTGGTTGTTAGTTCACTTCCATTAGGTTACACATATGTTTCTCCATCGTTCGGTATGCCCTCCACATCCATTTTGCTTCCCCCTTCCTTTACTTTGCAGGTCACTACTACTCCTATTTCCCTTCCTTTGGCCTCCCTTTCTTTCAGTTTATTTGTGTTAGGATCAAATCCATTTTCACACCCTTCTCCATCCCTTACCGCTAATTTTTCCAAAGTTGTAAGTATGCAAGCTCCTCCCCGAGTGAGCATAACTGAAGCTGAACTCGGTTCCTTTGCCCATTTCACTATTTTGGTCCCTCCTCTTCTAGTTGTTTCTTCTACTTCCTTTGAGCTTGACTGCTCATACGTTTTGATACCCTTCACACCATTTTTGGAGTTGCAAGTATTACCCATGGATGAGGTGGCACTAAAATAGCTTGATATAGAGAAAATCAATTGAGCACACCTCAGTTTGTCATAGTGGTTGAAAATCCAACTACGCAAAGAAGCATTGGCTCTAGCTCAACCACTCAATAAGGTCACTTTTGATCTAGTTGCCATGCAGACCCATACAACTAAGATCACTCCTCTAGTCCAGAAGTCATGAGGGGAAATGTTACCCACTGATTATGCTTATGATACTATGACAGAAGACCTTACAAATATTGATACAACTAAAAAAATGGATAACATGCAGGTCGATATGATCTTTGTATATTTGCACGGTGATTACAAGCAACAATTTTATGATGCTAAAACAAAAATCGCTGAACTTGAGGCTATTCTGGTAGCAAGTAGAGTGCAGGAGGAGAAGACAACCACATAGAATGAATACTTATGCTATTTGGTAGGAGTGCACTTGAAATAAAGGGATGCAGCAAGAATAGATATGCACACACTTAGAATGCAATTGGAGGTGATACAGAATCAACTGGTAGAGAAGGCTACACAAGTTATAGTTTTTTTCCCGAATGACATCAAAGAAGTGTGCCTTTTATCAGCCTAAAACTATAAAAATCTAGCCGCACAAGTAGTTCAAGTGTTGCATTATCTTTGGGCAGTCAAAATACAGATTCAGATGGGGTAGTAGTTGATAGATAATACTAAGGATATGCTAGATCCCTATATGGATATGGTTGTGAAAATCCAAGATCTAGCTAACTCTAGTATGTACATTCACCCCCTAAGAGAGATGGATCACACTTGGTCAGATGCCAATGTCACACTACATAGTTATTTTTAGAGGATGGACCTAGTGAGAGAAGGTCAAAAAATCCTCAGCACCATAGAGTGAGAGCACACTATCTCCATGATTCACTTTGATGCTCTTGTCGATATGGGTTTTCCAAGTTTTATCGATGAGTGGGGTGAACCTTTACCAGAAGAACAATTGATAACAACTTGGAAGAAGTTTGTGGAGGACACTTCAGATATTTATACATGGGAGAAGCCCATCATGAAAGCACATGTGCTAGCACTTATGAAGAAGTATACCCACATGGAGCTTTCATTGTTTGAGTTAGCCTAGAGAGAAAAGCATATCAGCCTAGAGGACGTCCAGAATCTATGCTTTGTGTATGAGTCGCTGAGTAGTCCCTGCTTATTCACCACTCACACTTGGGAAGCAGCAGTCACAGTCTATGAGGTTACCTCTAAAAGCCTCAAGGAATAATAGGAGCAAGTTGTAGCAGAGAAGGTCACCATAAAAAAAGCAACCAAAGAAGCAGAATGGGTAGAAGTACTTCGAGTAGTAGTAGAAGCTAAAGGTATTGAGAAGGCAGATGAAGAAGCGTGAAGGAAAGTTTCTACATCAAAAGCACCAGCCAAGGCCACTGGCAAAGAGACTCCGTAGAATCCTAATGGATAAAGGCCTAGGATTTATTGCATCCATGTGAGTTGGATACCCCATGAGCCACTAGAAATGTTGGCAGTTTTGTAATATGTCACATTAATATTTTTGATAAATTTTTTATCGTAATGCGATAAAATATATTAATATTAATATTCATTATTTTTATCGATATAATATGTTGCAGTTATATTTTATTTTTTCTTTGTTTTCCTGCATCCTTTTGGTTTGAAAATAATGGGTGTTTCAAGGAAAATGGTTGGGAGGATGGATTGAAGATTTTGGTTTGGAATCACCTGTAAAATAGTGCATAAAATACTAAGTGCATAAAATGAGAGCTTCGCTGAAGATGAAAATCATGTTCACCCCAAGTGATGGATGAAAGGCTCGTTCAACTTATTCTGAAAGGAAGAAGACATGACCAACTTCGATGAGTTCGATTTACCCCAATTTAGGGGTGAAAGCTCTATGCACCCTTCATTGAGGAAAAGCGAGAAAAGAAATTAAGAAAGAATTAAGTTTTAGAAAAATGGCTAAGTATCAAAGTTATCTAAAGTCAAGATGCAAAAAGAATCGTGTTTTCCCTAAAGGTGGGGCAAAATCTTCGTTCGCCTCACTTTGGGGTTTACGTCCTCAAAAATTGAAGAAGCTCATCTGCATATCGCATTAATTGGTTGAAAATATATTCATTGAAACTGTTGAGTTGTGATAGACTTAGCAAAGAATTTGGTAAGTTAAAATGCAGAATCGCGTCTGCCCCAAATATGGGGTGAAATATTCAATCGCACCAAGTTGGGGTAAATGTATTTAAAACAACATTAAAATTCAATGGCGTGTTCACCCCAGTAGAGGGGTGAAAGCTCCATTTGCCTCTCCCAAGGGCAAACACGCCATGAATGGTAAAGCAAGTGGAAGTCAAAAATTCAAAGTAACTTTGAAAAATTAGCTTCGTGTTCACCCCAAGAGGAAGGTGACAACCTCTTTCACCTCTTTTGGGGGTGAATGTAGAGTTTAAGGGAGCCATTAAAAGTTCTTTCACTTGGGTAATAAAAGGTCGATGTTTGTAATGATCAGTGAATGCATAAATATTGTTTATTCAATAAAGGTGCCCTCCCCACCAATGAATGTGATGAAAAGAGTAAATATATGATTCGCTTATTGCTCAATCTGGGTGAATTTTGATGTCACTAATGTCAACAAATTTCAAGAGCGCCCAAGGTAGGCGAATGAAAAAATATTAACTATTTGTGGCAAAAGAGTAACTCAGGTTGTGGATCTCAAGCAAAGAGAGCAACAATAGTAAAAGTGTAAGTTGATTTTCATGATTTGCAAGCAGAAGCATATTTTTGAGGATGGTGAACATACCACATCAATGACCAAGCCTTGTAGTTTCCCATGCACCGATGCCCAAAAATATTGATTTCTCAAGGGAATTTCCCTTGAAGTTAGATCACCACTTCAAGAGCAATATTTTCAATGACTTCAAGGAGGAATAGTCTCACCATGGTACCTGATCTATGAGGATTTTGTCTTCATGTGTATTTAATGAAAGAGGTGAAATCCTCTATAAATACTAATCGATTTCTATTGTAAATGAGGTTGGACATTCTGCAAAAAACTATTCAAGTTTTCTGCATTAATAGAAGATATAGGGCTTCTAAAGTTTACAAGTGATCTTGTGTGTGACTTCTTTCTATTTTGTGCATTTCTGTTTTACACTCATATTCTTTGTCTACTATTAAATTTAAATTTTACATCTGAATTTGAATATTTTTGGTGAGAGAGTGAGTTCTAGAATGTGATCCTAGAGGTTGTTTCCTCAATATTATATGTAAATTTTATTGTTTTCTTTTATCATATGGTGCTTTATACTTGGGTGGAATTCTTGCTACTAGTTTATCCCCAATTCTACACCTTCGGCCTGTGGCCTTATTTTCCATCTCTTTCTGTAATTTCTAATTTCTTTCCTGTAACCTTAGTCTTAACCAGTGTAGGATTTAGTAAGGTAGCTAGCCCTCTATGGAGATTGGCAAGGACATTTATTTCCATCAACCTTTCAATGTTGGTCGTGTCTAGGGCGCACAAACGCATGATTTATATGATTAGGAAAATATTTGACCAACAGGTAGATATTTATTATTTTCTATTCTTGTACCCTGAATTTAGATTATGCATGTGTTGAGATGTGTAGTCTATTCTTTTTTGGCAAATCCAATATTTCATAATATAATTTATTGGATAAGCCTATGGTATAACATTGTGTGGTATGATATGGAGTTTATTGTATAAGCTTATAGGTCTATATATCACATTGGAACATGAAGCTTTGTAATTCTACATAATAACATATTGATTAAATATTTCTTAGGACTAAGAGAATTACTAGAGGTATTTATATACCTCTTCCATTGATCCATTACATCAATTTATGATCAATTAGTTATCATTTGCGTTGGGAACCTAAAATAATCCTCTCATATTTGTATTCCTTTTTTTTAAATCTCTCTATTCCTATTTAACTATATGATTTGAATAATGTATGTTTCTTATTATTCTATAAACTATTATGAGCTCTAACAAATATAATGTATATTGTGCATTTTTCTAGTTTTTTATAGCCCTTGTTGTTCATTAGATAAAGGACCCTTATCAATGTGGAGGTGGAGGACATTGAAGGTGGAAGGAACAAGGCATAGATAATACATGAACTTATCAATGTATAAGTATGCACTTTTATTGTATGATCATTGCATTTTATACCTACAAATAGGTAGGAGTATAATTGAATAGAAATGTAACTATTTTCTAAAACATTTAATATTAAAACCAAAAATAACCAACCATAAATATCAATTAGCAAAATCAAAATGATTACAAAGTAAGCTTATAAACCATGATATGGCTCATTATCTCTTCCATATGATTTATATAAATTTATAGGATTTTAATATCAAAGACATCTCACTATTACAAATTGACACAAGTTGTATCACTATTCAAATTAGAACACCACTATGCTAAATAAGATAAATCATAATGTAAACTAGAACGCATTATACCAATACAAAATGACCAATAAATCTAACTAGGATACCTCATATCAAGGATTGTAATTTTTTTGATCCCTATGTGTGAACGACATATTTGGCAAGCGGCTATGCGAGGGTTTCATCTGGGTTGAGTGCAAGCAGCTCCAGAGGTTGGTTTTTAGGGCCTTCGGGCCCTAGCGGCCAATATTTTTGTGGTTTATGCTCAATATTTTAGCAAGAAATGTTGCAGGGGATACAAGATGGGTTAGAAATTTGTCTTTCAATAGATCATACTGTGAACTTGAGTGACAACGGCTTCCAATTTTTTGCACAAAATAAAAGTGAAAACCATACCTTTCCACGACGTCTAGGGCAAGGATTAAAGAGATCACGAAACAAGTTTCAAGCAGTTGATCAAAAAATGGCTCATATCTCAAGTGAATATGGTGCTAAGGTGCACCCACAAAATAATTCTACTGTGAAAACCCCTATCAAGGGTAAGAATTTCGAAGACTCAGTCCCAAAAATGAATTTTAGGGATGCCCTTCGTGGTGGACAGCCTCAGCCCAATGCTAATATCAATATTAGGGCTTCCCATAAACCTCTAAGAATGCCTAATATTGATCCCAGGAAAACGGAGTCAGGATGTCTTAAAGCAGCTGATGGAACTCCTATTGTTAAGCTTGATATGGGTAACATTCAGACTGGCATTGAAGATTTGGAAAAAAGAGGACTAATTTGTCGGTTCGTGGGTTTTCGTTCGAGTCTATCTGCTTTCAAAGTCTAGGCTACAAAAAGCTGGAAAACTAAAGGTGAGTTACAAATCTCTATTTATCCAAATGGTTATTTTCTTGTTTTATTTGCTAATAATGAAGATAGAGAGAAAACTTTTCAAGGGGGTCCTTGGTTTTTTGGAAGGGCAGGGCTTTTCATGAAGCCCTGGCATACTAAATTTAAATCCAAAGAAGAGATGCCTTCTATAGCTCCCGTGTGGGTTAGACTCTTTGGCCTCCCTATTGAATTTTGGAATCCTACTATTTTTTCTTCAATTGGAAACTCTTTAGGAACTTTTATGATGACTTGCTGATTGTACTCAAAATTTTGAACATATTATTTATGCTCGGATTTGTGTTTTAATGGATTTTGACAAACCCCTACCTAAAAAGATCACATTACAATTTGGGGAAGACACTTGGGAGCAAGTAGTGGACTATGAGAACATTCCTTTTCATTGTAGAATTTGCCATGAATATGGTCATTTGGCCAGTGCTTGCCCAAATAAAATTCTTGATCAAAAGAAAGAAGATATAAACTCGACAGGTTTCCAAATACCTAAGAAGAAGAACACTCGAGAAAAAACCGATTATGAAGGATCAATCAAAGTCATCTGCTAATATGTTTGAAATCCTTTCCACAAATGATGTCCCAAGTGAGGAAGAGGAAATAATGGAAACTAAAATCTTAGAAACACAATTTAAATATGAAGGGAAGAACTCAGAGACAAACCAACAAATCAAAGGTTTTCAATAGAAAAAAAAAAAGGAGAAAATTTACACAAGAAAAACAATATTTCAAATGTCAAAACTTCAAATAATGCAGGTCCCAATATAGACTCCGTTGAACCATCTAGTAAAATTTTGGTTGTGTACGAGCATTCTTCAAGGTTAGAAGCCATCTCAGATTCAATTGGAATAAGTCAAGAAACGAGGAAAAAAAAATTGAAGATGGATTCTAATCAAAAAGTAGGTCGCAAGACCAATCAATATCATATGGTAAAAGAAGGTGAAAAGCTTGTAGAGGAAGGTAAGATTAATGCCCTTCCCAAATTTTTTAGCCCTGGTATTAATGAAGATCATCACTTGGAATATTAGAGGACTCAAAGGGAGTCTTTCAAAACAAAATGAAATTAGAAGAATGATTCAGGTAAATCATCCACATCTTGTTTTCCTTCAAGAAACAAAGATGTCAATGGAGGATATGGACTTAATTGCCGGTAAAATTTGGCCAGCTGGAAAAGTGGTTTCCCTCAGTTCCCAAGGGACTTCGGGTGGCATTGCTTGTCTTTGGGATCCAAAAGAGGTAGTTATTCACCATATGGTTGGCGAGTTGGGGTTTGTTGGCTATAGCTATTCAAAGTAGACATTCCAACCAGATTATGCTCTGCATTACTATTTATGCTTCGACTTCTTTGGAGGAAAAAAGAAGACTAGTGGAAGGATATTACTCATATTATCTCTCATTTTCCTAAAGCTTGGATCTTGATCAGAGGAGATTTCAATACCATCCTCTCTGGATGAGAAAAGGGGGGAAATAGAAATTTGGACAAAAGCAACGACCTCATGAGCGAATATATTGCAAACCTCCATCTTGTGGATATCCAACTAGATAATGGCCTTATGACTTGGTCTAACGAGAAGGCAAGGCTTAGCTTGTATAATGGAGAGATTGGATAGGTTTTTGCTCTCTAAAAATTTCTTAATCCATGGTCACATTCCTAAAGTGAAGACTCTTAATAATGTTGGTTCGGATCATTGGCCGATCATGGTGGAAATGTGGAAAACCAATGTGAGTTTCTCTCCTTTTCGTTTTCAATTAATGTGGCTTAGAGACATTTCCTTCAGACCTCATGTGCAACAATGGTGGAAGGAAGGTAAACCTAGGCATGGGACTAAGATGTTCTATTTTGCCAAAAGACTGCAATACATTAAATCCAAAATCAAGACTTGGAGCTGGAAAGAGTTTGGGGATGTTCATAAAAAAAAACATGAAGTTATTGCTCATCTTGAAAATTTGAATAAGAAAATCCATTTAGATGGCCTCACGAGAGAAGAGAAGTGCAGATGAAATTAAACTCACAACTCGGTTAGAGGAATGGGAAAAAAGAGAAGAAATCTTATGGAAGCAAAAATCTAGAATTCAATGGCTCAAAGAAGGAGATCGAAACACAAATTTCTTCCACAAATCTCTTCTAGCTCGAAGATCTCACAACTTTATTTCTTCCTTAAAATCAGATTCTGGAGATGTTGTTTATACTTGGGATGGCATGAACTCTATTGTTGTTGATTACTTTTCCAATATTTTTGTTGCTACTCCCCTTGACTCGACTTCACAAGATAATGTTCTTCAAGCAATCCCTTCTCTTATCACTTCGAGGAGAACTCTATTTTGACTGCTCCTGTTACTATCAATGAGCTTCAACAAGTAGTTTTTAAAATGCAAAAATGGAAAACCCCAAGTCTTGATGGTTTTCCTATTGAGTTCTACCAAGAGTTCTAGGATATCCTTCATGTTGATTTATTAGAGGTGGTGGAAGAAGCCGGGAAAGCCAAAGAAATTTTGAAGGTTATCAATAAAACTTATATTACTCTTGTTCCAAAAGCTCAAGAGGTTGATCATATCTCAACTTTTAGACCTATTGCTTTATGTAATGTTCTTCTCAAAATCATTACTAAAATCATGGCGAGAAAGGTTGAAGCCTCTTTTGCATAAGATTATTTCCCCAGAGCAAGGGGGTTATGTGGAAGGACGTCAAATAGTAGATGAGATAGTTCTTGCTCGGGAAGCCATCCATTCCATGGATATGCAAAATTCTCCTTCCATGTTCATTCGGTTAGACTTATCCAAAGCTTATGACGAGTGGATTGGCACTTCCTTATCAAAGTTTTGAGGCAATTTGGTTTCTCTAAGGATTGGATGGATTGGATTATGGGATGTATCTCTTCAATTTCCTACTTAGTTCTTATCAATGGCGAGGCCTTCTCAGTCTTTCCCAGCTTCCAGAGGTATTAGGCAAGGTGACCCGCTATCCCCTTATTTATTCATCATTCTTGTTGAATGCTTGGGTAGGACTATAACCAAAAAGAGGGAAAACAAAAACCCTTGAGGGAGTTACCATTGCTCATGGAGCTAGACCTATCTCTCATCTTCAATTTGTGGATGACTCTACTCTTTTAGGTAAAGCTACAGTTAAGGAAGCTTCTAATATTAAGCAAATCATTAGCTATTTTTCTAAGGCTACTGGGCAGTTGATCAATGAAGACAAATCTAAAGTTATTTTCTTTCACTGCTCTGCTAGACAGGAATCCATGGTCTTGGATAAGCTAAGATATAAGAAGACCTCTCTTCCAATCACTTATTTAGGTATTCCCATAAATATTCAAAGGCAAAAAAATAAATATTGGAATTGGTTGTTGGACAAAGTCAAGAAGAAAATTGGAAAGTGGACCAACAAGTGGCTTTCTTACGGGGGTAGAATCACCTTGGTAAAATCAGTCCTTCAAGCTATTCCTATTTATGTTTCTTCCATTTTGAATATCCCAAAGGTTGTTCTTCGAGAATTGGATCAAATCAGTCATCGTTTCCTTTGGAGTGGTACTAAGGAGAAAAGAAAATGGGCCTTGGTGAAATGGGATACTTTATGTCTTCCTAAGAGTGAAGGGGGGTTAGGATTACGGTCTTCAATTAATAACAACAAAGCTTTAGCTGCTAAATTATATTGGAGGATGTTGCATAACCCCAATGCTCTTTGGGCCAATAATCTTCGTGCTAAATATGCTGAGAACAAAAGTCCTGAAGACCTTGTTCGCTATCAACTTCCTACCAAAGGTTCTCCCATTTTAGCAGTTCTTAAGACTGGTGAGGATTTGATAAAGAAAAAATTATTTTGGATCATTCATAATGGTCAACATGCAAATTTTTGGACAGATTCTTGGGATGGTCACAAGCCTTTGATAACTCAGTTTCCCGATTGGAGGCCTTGGATGGAGGAGCTTCATCGAGCTAATTGGATAAAGGTGGCTAATTACTGTCGGTACCATACTTGAAAGGTTGGTAGATATTGGATCCCTATTGAGGACTGGCCTATTCAAATCCCAGAAAGGCAAAGACAAGATATCCAAGGCATCCTTCATATGAGATCCCTCTCTTGGTCCCATGAAAAAGATTGTTTTGGATGGAACAACACTACTAAGGGTGAGTATTCGGTTGCTCAAGGTTATTTGACCTTATGCCATAATAATCCCAACCATTCTTCTGACATCTTTTCTCGATTGTGGGCTCAAAAGCTCTGGCCTAAGGTGAGGTTCTTTAATTGGCTTTTATTGCATCGTAGGGTGCTTATTGGTGAGCAACTTATGAAGCGTGGTTTTCATGGCCCTTTTAGATGTGAAATGTGTGAAGAGAATGTAGAAAATATCAACCATATTTTTATTGAGTGTACTTTAGCCTCTGAGCTATGGAGGAGAATGGCCACTTTACTTGGCTTACAGTGGTCCAATTTTTTTACTTTTGAACAGCTTTGGAGGGATTGGCCTAATCAAGAGGGTGTTGATCATTTTATTAGGCGGTTAGTTTGGATGGGTTCTACCATTCTTCTTTGGAATATTTGGAATGAAAGGAACAACCAAATTTTTAATCAAGATAGGAAGGATATTCACTATATTTGGCAAAATACCATAGCCAACTTAGTTGAATCAGTCCATCATCTCCTTAATCACCCCCAAAACTCCCACCAAAGATGGGATCAAGTGATGCAAATATTGAAGATTAAACCTTCTAAGGGCAACCAACTTAAAGGGAATGTGAGTATTAGTAAGATGGATAGGAATAGAAATTGGCAACCTCCTCCTAAGGATTTTGGAAAAGTCAATACTGATGGAGCCTCTAGAGGGAACCCTGGAAAAGCCGATGTGGGAGGAATTGGTAGACTTTCGGATGGCTCCCTGGTTTTTACTTTTGCTTGAGAATTTGGGTATTCTTTCCAATAACCTTGTTGAGGGGTATGGTATCCTCGAGAGGCCTTCAGGAGGCTACTAAGGTTGGATGGGAAAAGGTGTTAGTTGAGTCGACTCTCAACTTATGATTAATCTCTTGAAGAATCCTTCTAAGAATCATAAGGTGGATTGGAGAATAAAAAGAATTATTGAGAAGATTCGGTTAATCCAGGATGGGATTTTTGAAAGTTGATTACAATCATGTGGTCGAGAGATCAAAACAAGAGTGTTGATGCTTTAGCTAATTGGGCTTTGGACAAAGGTGATCTTACTTGTTATGGCCACCCTCCTATATGGTGGGCTTCTCAAATTAGGGAAGCTCTTCTTTCTATCATTTCTTTGGATGGCTCGAGTTCTGAAGGTACCTAGTTTCTTCTTGTTTTTTTTTTTTGCTTCTCTTTGGTTCATTCAGTTTTTTTTAGTTCCCTAGCTCATTCTATTCTTTATTTTGTTTCCTCTGTTGATTCTTGCCTTAATAGTCTTCTGGTCTAGATAGGTCATTGTTTTGTTCATTTTTTATTTCTTTTTTCTTTTTTGTTTTTTTTTTTTTAAGGTGGGTGGGTTTTTTTATTTTGTTTTGTTTTTGTGTTCTTTGTGTTGTTTTTTGTTGTTCTTGTGTTTTTGTTGTTTTGTTTTTTTTTTTTATGTTTTTTGTTATTGTTCTTGTGTTTTTTTCGTTCTTGTTCTTGGGTTTCTCTTTGTTTGTGTTATTTCGTGTTTTTATGTGTGAGTGTTTTCTATGTTTTTTGTTTTTGTTTATTGTCTGTTGTTGGTTGTTTTTTATTTTTATTTTTTAATTTTTTAGGTTTTGGTTGTGTTTATTTTTCTTATTTTTTTTTGGGTTATGTCTTTGTAGTGTTCTGTTGTTTTTGTCTTGTTTGTGTTTTGTTATGTGGTTCTTGTGTTTTTCTATGTGGTTTGTGTTGTGGTTTCTTTTATCTTATTGTGCGTGTTTGGTTGTGCTTTTGTTTTTGACACACTCAAGGAGCATGTTTTTTATTTTATTTTATTATTTTTGTTGTTATTTACTTATTTTTAAATTGGTTTTGTGTGTTTGTTTGCTCCTTGAGTATGTCAAAGGTGGTAGGCCAGGTTCGAGTCCTGGGCATTTTTGGCGGAATGGATACCCCTGCCTCCTTGGGTCTTACCCGAAAGTGGCATCCCTTTTGGGATGTTTTCCACAAATAAAAAAAAGGATTGTAATGTTTTTTAATAGTTTCTTAGTTAATATATTTTACTTTTTATAGTTATGAGTATTTAATTATTTTAAAGTTGGATTTATTCTATATCTATCTATCTATATATATAATTCTATTTCTAATTAAAAATAAAAATATTTTTACTAACAAATAAATTATATATATATATATATATATATATATATAATTTATTTATTTGTTAGTAAAATTATATATAATCCCTAAGATAGTTGGAGCAAAGGATTTCAAAGATTACAAACCCATCAGCTTGTGTAACACCTTATATAAGATCTTGATGAAGGTTCTTGCTAATAGGTTAAATATTTTCTTGCCTACCCTAGTTAATAAATCCTAGAGTGTTTTTGTGGTAGGGAGACAAATCATAGATGGAATTATAGCAGTTCATGAATTGATCTACTTAGCAGATAAAAGTAGGAGATCTGGATATTCCTTAAACTTGATATGAATAAGGTATATGATAGGGTGTCTTAGGATTTCCTTTTAAAAGTGTTGGCTAAATTTGGGTCTAACAAAAAGTGGATCAACCTAGTTAAGGCATGTATTTCTTATATGAAATTATCTATCATTATTAATGAGTCTTGTATTGACTATTATATAAGTTGTAGAGGCATATGCCAAGTTTATCGACTATCTCCATATCACTTTATTTTGATGACTAAAGCACTGGGAAGGTCTATTAAGGCAAAGGTTGTGATTGAATGTTTGATATCTCACCATCAATTTACAGATGAAACTCTTTTTTATTTTCTTACCTATGTCCCTTAGGCCAAAATGATAAAGGAAATTCTTCTATCCTTTGAAAATATAGTACGTCAAAAAATAAACTTTTTGAAGAGTAATATCTTTTTGAATCCTCCTCCCTATAGGTAGAGGAATATTACTCATATCCTAAGGTGTGAGATTGTAGTTTTCCCAACTCTCTATCTTTGAATACAATTATTTAAATGAAGTATCAAGTAGAACCTTTGGGATCCAATAGTGGAAAGAGTCCAAAAGAATATTATTAGGTGGAAATAAACCCTCCTTAGTCAAGCAAGGAAGGTTTTTCTAGTTGAAAAATTCATTAAAGCATCCCTACTTATTTCATGTCTCTCTTTAGAATTCCTAATAAAATTTTACAAAAAATTGAACACATCCAAAAATATTTTCTATGGTTGGGCTCAGAATAAAGGAAGAAATTACATCTTGTCTCTTGGAAGCAAGTTTGTAGTAGGAATGAACATGGAAGTTTGGGTCTTAAGAATATACTCAAAATGAATAACTCTCTCTTGGAAAAGCAAGATTGGAAGCTAACTGACTAGGATAATGTGGGTTGGATCCACATTCTAATCTCAAAATATATGCATCGGAGAGAAAAAAAATTGGACACTCTTCCACCCTCAAGATCCACTTTTTGGGAGAGCATGCTAAAGTCAAGTCCTACAATTATGAGGGGATGCAAATGGAATATGGGAAGTGGGAAAAGGATTGAGTTCTAGAAATATCCTTGGCTTCTAGACTAACCCCTTTCCCTATACCCAAATTTGGCTAGTGTGGAGCCTAAAATTAGAATCATATTTGGGTCAAAAATACCTAACTTTATTGAATCCTTGAATGGAAACAAGAAATGGAAAACCTTGGTAACATCTAATGTCTATCATACGAAGTGATGGTAGGAACGGGAGTGGGTGCGTCTATGGACGATGGCGATGGCGATGGCGACGTTGGAGGGACGTTGGAGGGTGCTGGTCTGGCAGGTTTGTCCTCGGGCCCTGCAGATGGTGTTGGGCCTACTGCAGGCCCACTCAGCAAATGTCACGGTGAAGACCCAAATGGCGTGGTGAAATCGACGTCTGATAACGTTAGGGTTTCACCCTCTTCTCCTTCCAAAGCACGACCTTGGTCTTTGTCCTTTGCGGATAAAGTTAGGTCTTCGATAGGAGCATTTTCTTTCCAAACTCCTTTGCCCTTCTCTGTTTTGGGCACTGAAGTTTCTTTTCCAAGCGAGGCTATGGAGCCACTAATCTTCCAAGAGTCCCTCTCTCTGGTTGGGAAATTTGTCGATGCCCGACCTGATATGGAAACTATCCGTGAGTGGGCTCTTTCCAAATGGCGGCTGTCAGGCAGCTTAGAGTTAGTGGCCTTTCCTAGGGGGTTTTTCATGATAAGGCTAAACAATGCCCTCGACACCCACCGCATTCTTACTGGAGGACCTTGGTTTTTCGGCCGTCGCAGCCTATTTCTGCGGAGATGGGGAGAAGATTTTGACCCTGAAACTCAGTCTATCAACATCGCTTCGATTTGGATCAAACTCCATGGGCTTCCCCCATAGTTCTTCTACAATGATGCACTCAAAGGCATCACTCAACCGATTGGAGATTTAGTCGCCATCGACCCTGCTACCCGAGCCAGAACCAGAATGACCTATGCTCGTGTCTACGTCATGGCTAATCTGGATTCGGCTCTGCCTACCTGCATCGGCATCAACTATGGGAGCTACAGAAGGCGTCAAGGAGTTGAGTACGAGAACAAGCCCACTTTTTGTTTGGAGTGCAACACTCAGGGCCACCTGGCCTCTCAATGCCCTTCCCAAAAAAAAGATATCCCCAACGATTTAGGCCGGAAGAAGGATTCCCAGATCCCCAACACCCAGAAAAAGGCTTCTGGCCAGGGCCGTGGCCGATCTGCAGGGCCCCCTAAAACCTCTGCTCCCAACAATGTAAGTGCTCTGCCTTCTCGTTCCAATCAATTTGCTCCCTTAAATAATCTTCATACTAGAGAGGACATCTCCGATGACCTTCCCATAGATCCAAACGTCTCATCCACACCCACTGTGATTCAGTCTCCCTTGTCCAAAGGTAAGGCTGCAATGACCTTCCCAAACTCACCCTCAGATTCTGGTCCCTCTCACCTTCCTCTTCCCTTCCCACCCCTTCCCCCGACTCAGAACCATCCTCTTTCCCTCTCCCCTGAGTCTGTTGCCCTGTGCCAGTCTCCCCGCTCTCCATCCCCCCATCGGCCTGTCCCTGGGACTGACACCACCGACATTCTCCAAACATCCAGCCCGCTGAAATCTCCCATTCCCGCACCCAAAGCTGACGTCAACAAAGAACAGAGAAGGGGAAGACCGTCCAATGCAGAAAAGCTTGCCAAAGCAGCTGAGATTGAAATGGCTGATGGATCTGTGCCTACCTCCTTGGGCCCTATTTTTGAACAACCCACCCACCAAGATTTGGATGAGGTTAGACCTAAACTTACTCCATCTCAAGGGAGAGGCAGAGGTCACAAAGCAAACCCCAAGTCAACTCGATGAAGTTCGTCTCTTGGAATGTCAGAGGCCTCAACGAAACTGCTAAACAGAGGACTGTCAAATCGGTGAGAAAAAACCTAAAACCAAATATCATGTTTCTTCAAGAATCCAAACTGGACGAGAATAGCAGCACTCAAGTTTGCAAGCTAATCTGGGAAAATAGCAATTTTGCCTTTTGTCCCTCCTCAGGGGCATCTGGGGGTCTCCTTTGTTTGTGGGATCCGACAACTATTGAGGGGAGAGTTCTTTCAGTCTCTGATAGAACCATCAACATTTTGTTCACTAATAAAGTCACTAACCTCCAATGGATTGCCACCAATGTTTATGGACCAAACAGTCCTGTCAATAGAAGATTGTTGTGGGATAACATTTCCGCAATGCGCAATAACTTTCCTGACTTTCCATGGATGCTCTGTGGCGATTTCAATACTCCCCTTCACCTGTTTGACAAGCAAGGAGGCAATCCGATCACTAGCAGCTGCATTGAAGATTTCAACGATTTTGTCAACCTCAACGAGCTAATGGACATGCCGCTCCAAGGATCCAACTACACATGGAGCAACAGACGGGTGGGCATTCATCACATCCAAATTTGGCTTGATAGATTTCTCTTATCCAAAGAACTCATTCCTATTTTTGGCGATGCCAGGCTTCATAGCCACCCAAAAATTGGATCCGATCACAACCCCCTAATTCTGGATTGTTCCCGCCCCCAGCAAACCTTCAAAACCCCTTTCAGGTTTGAAAATATGTGGCTCACCCATCCAGATTTAGGTCGGTGTATTCGACAATGGTGGCAGCAAAACCTTTGTCCAAACCCTCTCTCGAATCTGTTCCTCAAACTCAAAGCGGTCAAGCTCAAGCTGAAATGCTGGAACAGGGAGGTTTTCGGCAACCTCTTTACCAAAAAAAAGCATCTGATGGATGAGCTCAAAAGGGTGGAAAATCTGATTCAGGGAGGGGATCAGAGGGTCAAAACTTTCATGGAGGAAAAAAGCCTCCTTTCAAACCTTCACAATGCCTTGGCTAAGGAAGAGTCCTACTGGAGGCAAAAATCCAGAAGCCTCTGGCTCAAAGAAGGAGACACCAACACGAAGTTTTTCCATGCTTCCACCATGCGCCACAGAGGCTCAAATAAAATCTCTGAGTTGACCAAGGCTGATGGTACCATTGTCTCTGACATCCATGCTATCAGACAGGAAGCTGTGCGCCACTTCCGAGGAAATCTTAGGTCCAAGTGTTGATTGCCACCCCCGCACAACAAGTTCTCTGCTTCAGAACATACCAAAGTTGGTGTCTAACGATGATAATGGGAAATTGCTCCAATTCTTCACTGAAGAGGAGATCAAAGATGCTCTGTTTGCAATGGAACCTGACAAGGCCCCTGGACCTGATGGCTTCCCACCCCAGTTTTTTCAACACTTTTGGGATATTGTGGGCCCTGATGTTGTTGTTGCGGTTAAATTCTTCCAGAGAGCCAAAAATATGCCGAGAGAAGCCAATTCCACCTTCATTGTTTTAATTCCCAAGTCCAATGATCGTGCTTCCCTCTCCGACTTCAGACCTATTAGTCTCTGTAGTGTCATCTACAAACTTATCACCAAAGTTATGGCAAACAGGTTGAAAGACATCCTTCCCTCCATCATCGACCAGTGCCAAGGAAGCTCGGTCAAAGGCAGATTCATTGCTGATGGAGTGATAACCGTCCACGAATTGGCCCATTCGGCATCTAAAAATAAAAAACCCAGTATGTTCCTTAAGCTTGACATGAACAAGGCTTTTGATCGGGTTTCCTGGAAATTCCTGTTCGAGGTCCTTGAGAAGTTTGGGTTTCACAAAGAATGGGTCAAGATGGTTCGTGAATGTATCTCTACTGCTTGGTTCTCTGTTCTTATCAATGGTTCACCTGCTGGCTTCTTTCAAAGTTTCAAAGGCATCCGTCAAGGGGACCCTCTGTCACCCTTCCTCTTCATCATTTTGGCCGAAACCCTTGGAAGAACCCTTACTGTTGCTTGCAACAGTGGACTCATCTCCGGGATCAAACCAGCCTCAACAACCAATGCCATTTCCCATCAACAGTTTGTGGATGATACTATTCTATCCTCTCATGCTTCTGTTCCCGAAGCAAAAATCATTAAGAACATTCTTGATTCTTATGAAGAGGCGGCTGGCCAGAAAGTCAATTACCGCAAAAGCAAGCTATACTTTCTCAATACTCCCATCCACAGGGAAAACAGGATTGCTGAGATCCTTGGGTGTATCATTGGGAGCCTTCCAACTACTTATCTTGGATTACCGCTTTTCCATGGCAAATCGGTCTCGGCTATGTGGAACCCTGTTTTAGATCGCCTCAACAAGAAACTTGCAGGTTGGAAAAGTTCAATGCTCAGTCAGGCAGCCAAAGCCACTCTGGTCCAGGCTTGCCTGCAAAGTATTCCTATTTTTTTCTTATCTATCTTCAAAGCTCCAGCTTCCATCTGCCAAAGAATTGAGCAAATTCAATGCAGATTCCTTTGGGCGGGAAACGAAAACAAGAACAAATTTTCCCTTGTTGCCTGGGACAAGGTTTGTTCCAAGAAAAAGGATGGAGGACTCGGCTTCAGGGACATCAAGCGGATGAACATGGCCCTCATTGCCAAGAAGTCCTGGAGACTTACCATCAATGAAAAAGTCACTTGGATTGACATCATCAAAGCTAAGTACCTCCATCAGGTTCCCTTTCTTGGAGAGCACAACCTTCCTAGCGGATCTCATTTCTGGAATGGTGTCACCAAAACAAGGAAGATCATCATGGAAGGCTTAAGGTGGTGTCTTGGAAATGGAATGACCATTCATTTTTGGGATGACCCATGGATCCGTGACAAACCTCTCAGCCAAGATCCTCATCTTGCAGTGCTCAAGACGGTTACCGAAGCCACCTTTGGAGATAAGGTGTGTCATTTCATTAACCCAGGTATTACAAGACCCGAATGGAAACACCTGGCTCTTAATGGGCCTAGGCATATCACCGAGGTGCTCAGGTGGTTACAAAACTTGCTGAGGACTTGCATCATCCCCAGCTCTCACAAAGATGACTCCATGGTTTGGAACCTTGAAGATTCAGGGAATTTCACTGTTAAATCTGCCTACTACAGCCAAGAAGCTCCCAGTGATGGCCGGGACTTATCTAATCAGGTCTGGGTCCCCAAGATCATTCCCAAGGTCAAATTCTTCTATTGGTTGGCCATCCAAAATAGAATCCTCACCACTGACAACTTGATAATCAGAGGGTTACTCATCCCCAATTGGTGCATCCTGTGTAAAAACGCTTGTGAGTCAACTTCGCATGTTTTTTCTGGAATGTCCCTTCTCTCTTGCAGTGCTCAACCAGGTTCTCAACACCTTCGTCATCTCCGTAGCCCTCCCTCATTCCATTCCCCTCCTTTTTCAACAATGGCCCCGGCCTTTCAAGAGCGATCAACTTAAATTCATGTGGCAAGCTTGCCTTCACATTTTCCTGTGGCGAGATTTGGCTTGAGAGAAATGCCAAAATTTTCAAAAACCATGCCACTGATAAGAAGATTGTTGTGGCCAAAATCTTGGCCCTTGCTGTGGAGAATGCCTCTCTTGTCTCGTCTTCCAAACCCCCCCTCCTGGCCTTGAATCGGACCTAACAAAACTTTTCAATCTTTCCAATTTCTCTGCT
Organism: Wollemia nobilis; assembly: GCA_028583015.1. NCBI lineage: Eukaryota > Viridiplantae > Streptophyta > Pinopsida > Araucariales > Araucariaceae > Wollemia > Wollemia nobilis. The sequence goes on from JAQPPZ010001786.1 coordinate 115,094, forward strand.
ACACCTCGTACTTTTGTTGACAGGTCTGTAATCAAGTGGGTCTTACCTCCTACTGGGTGGCACAAGCTTAACTTCGATGGCATGGCCAAAGGCAACCCAGGAGCGGCTGGCGAAGGAGGAATTCTCAAAAATCACAGAGGAGAAATAATTTTGGCCTTTGCTTAGAACCTGGGAATTCAATCTAACAATATGGCAGAGGCTCGGGCCTTGCTCCAAAGCTTGATTCTCTTGGAAGGCTTGACCATCAATAAACTTATCATAGAAGGAGACTCATTGCACTTGCATCAACTGGCTCAATGGGACCTCTGTGCCTCCCTGGGCCCTTGTTTCGATCTTCCAAGAATGCAAGGCACTAATTGGCATTTACCCAGAATTAATCATTAAGCATCAGTATCGGGAAGGAAACAAAGCTGCGGACTGGCTTGCTAACAAGGGAGTTGACGAAATGGACATTCATGTTTGGAGAGACTCCTTCCCCATTGGCCTAAGGGACGCTTCTACAAGTTCCAATGTCTGCACAATGTGAGTGGTTAACTGGGCACCGGGTTTGTTCGCTCTTGGAACTGGTCGAGTCTTCGCATCCTTTCTTCCTTCCTCTCCCCCTTCGGCTATGTTTTGGCAACTTGTCACGTTTTCGTGACACTTTTCACCGTTGGCCATGAAATTTTAGCTTGTCACGATATCGCGACATCCCTTTTTGCTCTGGCCGCGAGGTTGCTACTTGTCGCGATATCGTGACACTTTTTTCTCCTTCGGACGCGGTCTTCCAACTTGTCGCGATATCGCGACACTTTTTCTCTTCGGGTGCTTTTTTGCAACTTGTCGCGATATCGCGACACTTTTTCTCTTCAGGCGCTTTCTTGCATCATGTCGCGATTTCGCGACATTTTTTCTCTTCGACGGCGGTCTTCCATTTTGTCGCGATATCGTGACACTTTTTCTCCTCGACGGCGGTCTTCCATTTTGTCGCGATATCGTGACACTTTTTCTCCTCGACTGTGGTCTTCCATATTGTCGTGATATCGCGACACTTTTTCTCTTCGACTGCGGTCTTCCAGATTGTCGCGATATCGCGACACTTTTTCTCTTCAGCTGCGGTCTTCCAGATTGTCGCGATATCGTGACACTTTTTCTCTTTGGCTGCGGTCTTCCAGATTGTCACGATATCATGACACTTTTTCTCTTTGGCAGCGGTTTTCCATCTTGTCGTGATATCGCGACACTTTTTCTCTTCGGCTGCGGTCTTCCATAATGTCGCGATATCGTGACACTTTTTCTCTTCGGCTGCGGTCTTCCAGATTGTCGCGATATCGCGACACTTTTTCTCTTCGGCTGCGGTCTTCCAGATTGTCGCGATATCGTGACACTTTTTCTCCTTGGCAGTGGTCTTCCATCTTGTCGCGATATCGCGACACTTTTTCTCTTCGACTGCGGTCTTCCATAATGTCGCGATATCGTGACACTTTTTCTCTTCGACAGCGGTCTTCCATCTTGTCACGATTTCGCGACACCTTTTCTCTTTGGCAGCGGGCTTCCACAATTGTCGCGATATCGCGACACTTTTTCTCTTCGGCTGCGGTCTTCCTTCTTGTCGCGATTTCGTGACACCTTTTCTCTTCGGCAGCGGTCTTACTTCTTGTCGTGATTTCGTGACTCCTTTTCTGTCCGGGCGCGGTCTTCCTTCATGTCGCGATTTCGCGACTCTTCTTCTCTTCCGGCTCCAACCTAGCAACTTGTCGCGATATCGTGACACTTCCTCTCTTCTGGCAGCAACCTTGCAACATGTCGTGATTTCGCGACTTCTTCCCTCCTTCGGCTCCGATGGCGCTTCTTGTCGCGATTTCGCGACATCCTTTCTTCTCTTGGCAGCAACGGTGCAACTTGTCGCGATTTCGTGACATCACCAATTTGGTCGCGATTTCGCGACACCTTTCCTAGTGTGGAGGTTTGCTCGCTCTTTAATCTTTTCTTCTTGGACCACCTCGGTCGATCTGGAATTCATGTAATTCCTCTTGTACAAGGTTCAGGGACCTTTCAACACCCTTTCTACCAATCAAAAAAAAACTTCTAACTTCTATCAGGCTAAGAAGGAGGCTTGGAATTTTATTTTTGATAAGTTGAAATTTTAGGTCATCAAGAGTGGGGATGAGGAGGATACATTATTTTGGAAGGGTGAAAAATATGGTCCCTTCTTAGTAAAGCTTGCCTATGCTATTTTGGATGCTAACTACCAGTCTTGGCTCCCCTCTTTTAAAATCTGGTTTAAGGGTCTTACTCCCAAGATTAATGTCTTCTTTTGGCTTGTTATCTAGAACAAGATCCTAACTTTAGAAAACCTTTATAAAATGGGTATGTACCTACCTAATAGATGTTATTTATGTGGATCTTGTGTTGATTCCTCTAACCATATTTCTTTCAATGCTCCTTTTTCTTGGATGTATTGAGAGCTTGGGAGTCTATTGGGTTACCCCAAACCTTCTATCAAATTTTTGTATTCAGTGGGTTCCCCCTTCTTTGCTCCTAGATTGATTTTTTTTTATCTTTAGCCTACCTCATTTTTTTGGAGTATTTGGAAGGAAAGAAACAATGGGGCTTTCAAGAATTCTAATAGGGATGTGGCTATAATTTATTCTAGAGCCATCTCAAGTGTGGTGGAGAATATCTTTAGCCTTCAATGGGACTTGACTGGTGGTTGATAAAAGGAGGAGGGGTTGGAGTTGAAGCTAGGTTTCCAACGTAGGTCAAGGGTTAATGAGCAGGCAGTGGTTAACTTAATATCCCAAACCAAATGGGAACCACCTCCACCAGGATGGATCAAATTTAACTTTTATGGGGCATCTAAAGGTAATCTTGGGATGTGTTTAGAAATGATAGAGGTGGGATTATCTTGGCATTCTCTAAGAATTTGGATTTCCAGACCTACCACTTCACGGAGGCTAGAGCTCTTTACCAAGGAATGACTCTTTTGGAGTCTCTGGACTATAGAAAGGTGATTATTGAAGGAGACTCCCTAAACATTATTAATGTTATTAAAGTATCTCAATCCCCTAGTTAGAACATAGCTAATATGATTTTAGAGGCCAAAAGAATAATCCAAACTTGGGAGGAAGTCCAAATTAATCATATATTTAGAGAAGGAAATGGGTCTACAGATTTCTTGGAAAACCTTGGTTTGCTCCAAAATGGAACCTCTATGTGGAGGAGGGACTTCCTCCAAGGTCTCTTGTAGTTGGATAGTGAGTCTTGAGATGATGTTAATAATTGATGTAGTAATAGTTTTGTGTAGGGGTGTGATTTATTCTTCCCTTATCAATCAAGAGATCACTGCAAAATTAATCTTTGATTCTTATAGTCTGTGTGATAGGGGAAGCTCCTCATATTGTCAAAATTCCTTTATTTTTGAATTCTATATTTTTGGTGCCAAACTCTTATAGGGATGGACTCCTAACCAAAAGTGGCATGGTTTAGGTGGCAATTATTAACAGGTTTGGAGGTAGGGTGGTGTTTTAATTGGTGGCTAAGGTCATGTGCTAGTAATTCATACAAATCACATGGTCCATGCATAGACATCATCACCAAAGTTGTTTCACTTCAAGATCCCTATTTCATGAACAAGTAAGCCTTTTTAGATGGGAATCCTTGCTTTTATCAATTGACAAAAGGCAAGATGGTAATCATTGGCCTAGGTGGTTGTTTGGAAGCCATATAAACCCCTTGGCCTTCCTTGGCATGCATGAGTTGAAGTGGTTGTTTAGAATGTGGAGAGGCCCTATTGGTTTGCACATTTGGATGTCAAGTGGCCATAAAATCCTATAGTTGATGTTGAAAATTGGCTCTAATATTCATAGATATGGGTGCCATGATTGTAGGGGATTCTAATTATTTCAAAGGACATATGGTATGCTTCTCTTTTTTTGTTACATATTCTTATTTTTTATGATCCTTTTGAAACATGAAGTGGCACTACCTCAAGGATTATGATACTAATGTTGGCTTGGATTGGGATGAGAGCCCTATTATCCTATTTCTAGAAAAGAGCAAGCTCTTAAATTTACCTATTTTCAATAAGATCCTAGTTTTCCCAAGTTGGATTAATTTTTAGTAGTGGGGTATTGGTTCTAATATTTTGAGGTGAAGGTTGGCTATCTTCCAACGGTCTCTTGAGGCTTCTAAATTCCTAGGTGGAGCTTTCATCATTTTGTGTTTTTCTCCTCCAAGGTCTGTTGGTTGCTCTATATCTCAATTATCCAAAGAGTGTAATCTATGGGTGGTATTTTGGACTATGGAGGGGATAGTCCTTGAGCCAAATTCACTTGAAGTTAAGGATGATGTAAGGAAGATATTGAGTAAAGGTGGTCTTCTGTAATGTTTGTTGAAATTCCATGGTTTTAACAGAGAAATATCGAAACAAATGGCCCATTCATGGAAGAATGGGATGGAGAAAGTGGAGGGGCTTGAGTTTGAAATCTTCATTCTCTTAGTTGTGGTGTGATGGGCCTACCTTTAGATGGTGTATGCCACAATAGGAAAAATCATTCCTTGGCAAGAGAAATCAAGTACTTTCTAGGGGAGGATGAGGTCTTGTTGAATATCCATAATGATTTCCAAAGGAAAGTTCTCAAGGCTCCATGGGATAGGGTTGCTTTGGTAATTATGGAGTACTTCACATTAGGTGAGAGTAAATATATCCTATGGAGTTATCATTTCATGTTCCTAAATCAACTCTGATGCAAGAGAGTGTTTAACATACCTTCCTTTTTATTTAAGTCTTTGGAGAAGTCTATGTTGCAAGTTAAAGGTAGGAAGATTACTAATCCAATCCATCAGGGCCTGACTTTGTTAATTTTTGAACACATCAAAAAAATCAAGGAGGTCTTGGGGAGGTTGTCCCTAATCTAACAACCCTTCAATCAGAGGTCCCTACTACTGATGATTCCCTAACTTTATCTCACTCTAATTCAAACAACCCTTAGGCAATGGAAGAGAATCTAGTTAGTCCTCTAATCTCTTAGAGGAAACTAAAGGAAACTCTGAAGGATACAAGAGAAGCCTTAGATTCACCATTGGGAACTAGGGGTGGAACAGAAAGTGCAAGGTGGTCCAAGTGCCTCTTCGCTAAGTTGGTCAAGTCTAAGAAGACCCCAATTTTAGTTGAGAACTCATATTTAGAGGACCATGTTCTCCTGAAGAAGAAAACTAATTTCACTTTGAAGTCTACATGTTGATGGGGTAAGAAGCTCTCCAATCCATTGGATGTGACCAAAATGCCAAAATCATTTAATAAAATGATGATGGATTACAAAAATTCCCTTATTGGAACTTTGAATATGGTCATTGATTGTGCAAAAGAGATAAAATCATTGATGTATTGGAATCAAGGTGAGCCTAGGGCCTTGGAGGTAGAAATGAAAAAAGCAAAAATTGGTTCTACTGAGGCTTGAGTCCTCTCTTTCTATGGTTAATTTTGGGAGCTTTGTTGGTTGTTTGTTGTTGCTAACCCATGTTGGGTGTCTTATCTAGTCTTTGTGCTATCATTTTGGTTCTGCTCAGGATCCTAGGATCCTTTTCATCTCCAAAATCTTGTGGTCTTCTATTGGTTGTTTTATTGGCCTACTTTGCTTATTGTTTTCCAATCGACTGGTTTCTAGTCTTTTATCTATTCTCTGTAGTCTTTGGTTTTATCCTGGATATGCAGTGTTCCTTTATTTGTAAAAGGTTTGGAGACCCTTTCAAAACCCATTCTTATAACTAATAAAATATATATATTTTTATTTTTAATTCGAAATAGAATTTAATTGTATATTATATTTTATATTGTTTGTTGTCTTCTTCATTTCTCTATCCACAATAATCCTATCTATTGAAAATCCACCCTTCTATATCCATTTTGATCTAATGAGGGATTTTGAAGCTAGATTCAAAATATCATTTGATAAACTTCTACACTATCTTCCTAAATTCTTTATGTTTTATAAACATGTCAAGTGAAAGTCTTAGATCTTTAATGATTAGGATGCATAAAAGGACTAAAATTAGCTAGATCATTGTGATACATAATCCCTAATATTAGACATGGATAACATATTCATTTTCAATTAGAAATTATAATAGTATCAGGTGTGGTCATTACATAATAATAACTCTTGAATGACAACCCAAAATATGCCTAAAATGGATAAATATTACTTCATTTAAATTATTTATGAAAATATATTCACTTTAGGGATGTTTAAGCTCAAGCGCATGTTTTTGAATAAGTTTTCATTTTATCATAATAGATTTTAAATCATCTAAATACCTAGTTTAATCTAAATTAAAGTATCCTCCACTTTGGTGTCTTTGAAAATCAAAACCACATCGCTCTTTGTAGTCTTCATCTATCAATTGCTATTAATAAATTGCATGCATTTCTATCACTAAGGATTATTAATTGGATAAATCATAATTATCTCAATAGAAGGTTTTGACATGGTTTAGCACTAATTTATTCATTTGAGATTTTGAATATGGATAACCCCTAGACACCACTCTATTTTCCCTTAACCACTTCCAAGTGCACACAAAATAGCTTGATATATCTCAACAATAGTAATTATTTATATTTCTCTTTTGAGGATGAAACAATTCCCTATAGAATCGTAACATGTTTATTTCTCTATTACGTTCCATCGTATCTATCCATCCATAATTTAAATGTTTTTTGTTTGTCATTTTGCCTTTCTACCAATAATTTCTAATTCAATTATTTTTTAACATGGGTAAAATCATATAGATCAGAACATATGTTTTTAACATTTCTAGCTATACATAAATATTTTTATTAAAAATTTTAATTTTGTGCACATTGGGATGTCTCACCTTCCATCAAGGTTTTAACTTTTAGAAATTTATTCTCATTACTTGATTAACTATCGTAACCAAGACCTTTGTTCTTTGGCCTAATGCTTGGCAATATAGGATTTATTGTTCCTTGCCCATTCCTTCCTATACCTCTATCATCATATCTCATTCTGGTGAGGCTCTAAAAAGCCTCATTTGGTATAGTCTTTAAGCCTCATCTTGTGTCACTTAACTATGGATTAGATTGTAATTTGCATATATATTGTAGTTAAGCATAGTGAAAAGGAGGAACATTGTACTAAGTTGAACAAAATGCATTTATTTGCTTTTAGAGATAAAAATGTAAGATTTGATATTTAATTGATGGATATCATGGCATGGAAAGGAATATTGACACTTTGTAGATCTAAAAACAACATTTTAGATCATACAAAGCAACACCAGAGTAGTCCTAGAATAGCATTGAAGTAGCACCAAAGTAGCACTGAAACCCTACAAATTGGCACTACAACCATATAGAAAAGCACCAAATATTTGATAGCAACCCTGGATATTATGATGTCATCATTAAAGCCTTGACAATAGCCATAGAGATGATGACATCAACACTAAATATGATGATGTTAGCACCAGAGATGATGTCAACATTGAAGAATAGCATAGGAGAACTAGAGAACAACATTAGAGATAATGATATCATCTCTGAAGATGATGTCAGTATTAGAGATGATGCCAACACAACACCAAAGAACATTAGACATGATGGCGTTAGCACCAGACATGATGATGTCAGCATTGGACATGGTGACATGGAAAACACAAATAGAATTTTTGGGTTGAATTCAAATTAGTTATATAGAAATCAGATATGTTAAGATTGGTTTCCATCTACCTTGAGTGGATTTAAATTAGTTGGATTTGTTTCAAACTAATTTTAGTTGTTATTTTCCCTAGATATAATTGGTTGGATTTATTTCCAACTAATTTTAGTTGTTATTTTCCATAGATATAATTGGTTGGATTTGTTTCAAACTAATTCAAATTGGAAATAATGATGCATTAGAGGGGTCAAAAGAGGATGAGAGATGAAAATGAAGGGGAGGAAGAGAATGGATGTGTATAATTGAAGGTTTTTGTAAAATGGTAATTTCATCCTCTTTTTAATAAAATATGTTTGTGTCATTTTCTTATTTTTGCATGTTTATAAATATTATTTTGAATTAAGATTTACTTTTCATTAGGACTGAGGAGTAAGGGCCCACTCCATCAACACAATGGAAAGTATCATCTTTGTAAATATGTTCATAGAATAATTAATTAATTATTATTTTTATTTCAATGTCTTTTGTGTATAATTTTAATTTGTAATTAATACCTTTGCATATTACATTAATTATTTATTTTTATTTCCCATGATAGTTTCATGTTGTTGCTATATTTTAGATCTTGTTCTTGCAAGTGCGATTTTTATTTCCTACAAGTGTTTTAATTTACTTTTCAACAAGCGTGATTTCATTTCCTACATGCATGATTTTATTTTGTGCAAGCTTTATTTTCTACAAGGTATGGTTTAATTTCTACAAGGGTGTTATTTAATTTTTTGTAGGTGTGATTTATTTTTTGTCAGAATGTTCTAGTAACCCAATATTGAAACCTATACAAACCTTCCTAACACATATAGACTTCAGTCACCACCATAGATTTGAAAAAATTAAAGTGACATTATTAAAACTTGCCACTTTTTGGCATCATTGTTGGGGATGATGGTGTTTCTAGAAAATTATTCAAACATCCAATATCATCATCTTCTTTGCTAGATTTTCAATCAGTTATTCATGTTAGCTTATGGTAGACTACATCTTCCTAATCAAATATCTTGTCCTATAGTTGATCCACATAGTCATAAATTAATTATGATCCTAAAATTATGATTACATGATTAAAGTTCTAGAAAGTTAAAGCACTAAATCATATTTCCATGATTCTTAGCACAAATCAATTTTGGTTGATCTGTCATTACCTCTATTTCTATTTTTTACAAAAAAAGGGAAAGATAGAACAAAGAATAATGGTCATTGTGAGGTGGTCATAAGATTAGGTTATGGTTGGTCTATTAATATATGATACTAAGGGATATTTTTATTCAAAACAAATAGAAAAAAAATTTATAAAAAAAAAAAAATAAATTTTTTTAGAGGTAGGGGGGTAGGGGAGAAATTAAAATTTAGGATTTTTACATTTAGATTTGAAAGTAGGGGTCCATTAAACTAGAATCTATGAGAACCAAAGAGAAATATTCATTAGTTAAAACCCCTCATGAACCATAGGAAATAGGTATCAATTCCATGAGGCTTGACTCTAAATAAAGTTAACCATGATAAGTCACATAGCATGTGCTTCCTATATCACCCATGGATGATCCAAATAAATATAGACAGGTCTCACTTGTGTGCATTGTTGAAACAAATGATATAATTAACTATGATAATATTTGACTATACTTAGAAAGAATATTTAGTGAGTTCCACAAAGATGTATTTCAATTGGATCAAGTAATAAATTATTTAATTATGGATCTAACTTTATTTTGCACAAACATGTATTAAATGATAAGTCTTTGCAAGTGATCATATAGCACCAAAACCTTTTGATGCTCATGAAATGACAAGTCCTTATAGGTAATTGGGCAAGATCAAAACCTCTTGGTGTTCTTATTTATAAAGACTATATAGCATTGAAAATGCCTATTTGGTTTATGGTGCCTTACGACACTAGCACATCATTGAAGAGAATTTTTATAACTTGGAATTTAACACTAGAACCTTCTAATGCCTAATGTTGTCATCTTATGGTGGTGCCTTTTGGCTCTGAAGCATACAACACTAAATTATTTTTAGCTGTAATTTTTTTAGTGAGCATGGCATCACCACACAGGTTTGGTTTAAAAAAAAGAAAAGGAACAAGAAAAAAATAGGTGAGAAAAAATGAGGCAAAAAAAAACCTAGATCAAGTTTTTGTCATAGGTGTGACTTTGCTAGTTCTAAATATCAATTAGTGGTCAACAAGAATCACTTATGGTTACATAATAACATATTTAAAGTCATAGTTGACTTCTAGATTCTAAAGGGGGTTCCCCCTTCCATGTAGAATCCATTATATATATATATTTTAAATCGATAGTGAAAACCTCTTTTGAGGTGCTATTAGACCAATGCTAGCATGAAAACCAATTTCCAACATGCTAGTCTTACAAAAAAAGAAAAAAAAAACTTGTTTATGAAAATCCCTTGTGGACATAACTAAAGTAAGAGAGAATTGAAAACTAGAATGGAATCAAGGTGAGCCTAGGTCCTTGGAGGTAGAAATGAAAAAAGCATAAATTGGTTCTACTAAGGCTTGAGTCCTCTCTTTCTATGGTTAATTTTGGGAGCTTTGTTGGTTGTTTGTTGTTGCTAACCCATGTTGGGTGTCTTATCTAGTCTTTTTGCTATCATTTTGGTTTTTCTTAGGATCCTAGGATCCTTTTCATCTCCAAAAATGTGTGGTATTCTATTGGTTGTTTTATTGACCTACTTTGTTTATTATTTTCCAATCGACTGATTTCTAGTCTTTTATCTATTCTCTGTAGTCTTTGGTTTTATGTTAGATATGCAGTGTTTCATTATTTGTAAAAGGTTTGGAGACCCTTTCAAAACCCATTCTTATAACTAATAATATATATAATTCAAAATAGAATTTAATTGTATATTATATTTTATATTTTATATTTTTTGTTGTCTTCTTCATTTCTCTATCCACAATAATCCTATCTATTGAAAATCCACCCTTCTATATCCATTTTGATCTAATGAGGTATTTTTAAGCTAGATTCAAAATAACATTTGATAAACTTCACTAAATTCCTAAATTCTTTATGTTTTATAAACATATCAAGTGAAATTCTTAGATATTTAATGATTAGGATGCATAAAAGGACTAAAATTAGCTAGATCATTGTGATACATAATCCATAATATTAGACATTGATAACATATTCATTTTCAATTAGAAATTATAATAAAATCAGGTGTGGTCATTACATAATAATAACTCTTGAATGACAACCCAAAAAATGCCTAAAATGGATAAATATTACTTCATTTAAATTATTTATGAAAATATATTCACTTTAGGGATGTGTAAGCTCAAGCGCATGTTTCATAATAAGTTTTCATTTTATCATAATAGATTTTAAATCATCTAAATGCCTATTTTAATCTAAATTAAATTATCCTCCACTTTGGTGTCTTTGAAAATCAAAACCACATTGCTCTTTGTAGTCTTCATATATCAATTGCTATTAATAAATTGTATGCATTTCTATCACTAAGGATTATTGATTGGATAAATCATAATTATCTCAATAGAAGTTTTTGACATGGTTTACCACTAATTTATTCATTTGAGATTTTGAATATGGATAACCCCTAGAAACCACTCTATTTTCCCTTAACCACTTCCAAGTGCACATAAAATAGCTTGATATATCTCAACAATAGTAATTATTTATATTTCTCTTTTGAGGATGAAACAATTCCCTATAGAATCATAACATGTTTATTTCTCTATTACGTTCCATCGTATCTATCCATCCATAATTTAAATATTTTTTGTTTGTCATTTTGCCTTTCTACCAATAATTTCTAATTCAATTGTTTTTTAACATGGGTAAAATCATATAGATCAGAGCATATGTTTTTAATATTTCTAGCTATACATAAATATTTTTATTAAAATTTTTAATTTTGTGCACAATGGGATGTCTCAGCTTCCATCAAGGTTTCAACTTTTAAAAAATTATTCTCATTCCTTGATTAACTATCGCAACCAAGACCTTTGTTCTTTGGCCTAATGCTTGGCAATAAACGATTTATTGTTCCTTGCCCATTCCTTACTATACCTCTATCATCATATCTCATTCTGGTGAGGCTCTAAAAAGCCTCATTTTGTATAGTATTTAAGCCTCATCTTGTGTCACTTAACTATGGATTAGATTGTAATTTGCATATGTATTGTTGTTAAGCATAGTGAAAAGGAGGAACATTGTACTAAGTTGAACAAAATGCATTTATTTGCTTTTAGAGATAAAAATGTAATATTTGATATTTAATTGATGGATATCATGGCATGGAAAGGAATATTGACACTTTGTAGATCTAAAACATATTTTAGATCATACAAAGCAAAACCAAAGTAGTCCTAGAATAGCATTGAAGTAGCACCAAAGTAGCACTGAAACCCTACAAATTGGCACTACAACCATATAGAAAAGCACCAAATATTTGATAGCAATCTTGGATATTATGATGTCATCATTAAAGCCTTGACAATAGCCATAGATATGATGACATCAACACTAAATATGATGATGTTAGCACCAAAGATGATGTCAATATTGAATAATAGCATAGGAGAACTAGAGAACAACATTAGAGATAATGATATCATCTCTGAAGATGATGTCGATATTAGAGATGATGCCAACACAACACCAAAGAATATTAGACATGATGGCATTAGCACCAGATATGATGATGTCAGCATTGGACATGGTGACATGGAAAACAAAAATAGAATTTTTGGGTTGAATTCAAATTAGTTATTAGAAATCAGATATGTTAATATTGGTTTCCATCTACCTTGAGTGGATTTAAATTAGTTGGATTTGTTTCAAACTAATTTTAGTTGTTATTTTCCCTAGATATAATTGGTTGGATTTATTTCCAACTAATTTTAGTTGTTATTTTCCATAGATATAATTGGTTGGATTTGTTTCAAACTAATTCAAATTGGAAATATTTTATAGTAATAGTTATTATTGGATTATTATATATGATCTCTCTATAAAATAGTAATAATGATGCATTAGAGGGGTCAAAAGAGGATGAGAGATGAAAATGAAGGAGAGGAAGAGAATGGATGTGTATAATTGAAGGTTTTTGTAAAAGGGTAATTTCATCCTATTTTTAGTAAAATGGAAAACCATCAAGACCTGGGGTTTTCCCTTTTTGCATTTTAAAAACTACCTGTTGAAGCTCATTGATAGTAATATGAGAAATAAAAATAGAGTTCTCCTTAGAAGTTATAAGAGAAGGGATTGCTTGAAGAACATTTTGTTGAGAAGTTGAGTCAAGAGGAGTAGCAGCAAAAAAATTGGAAAAGTAATCGACAACAATAGAGTTCATGCCATCCAAAGTATAGACAACATCTCCAGAATTTGATTTCAGGAAAGAAATAAAGTTGTGAGATCTTCAGACTAGAAGATATTTGTGGAAGAAATTTATGTTTCGATCTCCTTATTTGAGCCATTGAATTCTTGCAAGTGTGTTTTTTATTTCCTACAAGTGTTTTAATTTACTTTTCAACAAGTGTGATTTCATTTCCTACATGCATGATTTTATTTTGGGCAAGCTTTAATTTCTACAAGGTATGGTTTAATTTCTACAAGGGTGTTATTTAAATTTTTGTAGGTGTGATTTATTTTTTGTCATAATGTTCTAGTGACCCAATATTGAAACCTATACAAACCTTTCTAACACATATAGACTTCAGTCACCACCATAGATTTGACAAAATTAAAGTGACATTATTAAAACTTATCACATTTTGACATCATTGTTGGGGATGATGGTGTTTCTAGAAACTTATTCAAGCATCCAATATCATCATCTTCTTTTCTAGATTTTCAATCAGTTATTCATGTCAGCTTATGGTAGACTACATCTTCCTAATAAAATATCTTGTCCTATAGTTGATCCACATAGTCATAAATTAATTATGATCCTAAAATTATGATTACATGATTAAAGTTCTAGAAATTTAAAGCACTAAATCATATTTCCATGATTCTTAGCCCAAATCAATTTTGGTTGATCTGTCGTTACCTCTATTTCTATTTTTTTACATTAAAAAGTGGAATCGATAGACCACAAATAATGGTCATTGTGAGGTGGTCATAAGATTAGGTTATGGTCGGTCTATTAATATATGACACTAAGTGATATTTTTATTCAATCTAATGGTAGAATAATTAATTAAAACCTAATAAGAGATAATGTTATTTAGAGGTAGTAGGTATTGGAGGAAATAAAATCTAGGATTTTTACATTTAGATTTGAAAGTATTGGTCCATTAAACTAGAATCTATGAGAACCAAAGAGAAATATTCATTAGTTAAAACCCCTCATGAACCATAGGAAATAGGTGTCAATTCCATGAGGCTTGACTCTAAATAAAGTCAACCATGATAAGTCACATAGCATGTGTTTCCTATATCACCCATGGATGATCCAAATAAATATAGACAAGTCTCACTTGTGTGCATTGTTGAAACAAATGACATAATTAACTATGATAATATTTGACTATACTTAGGAAGAATATTTAGTGAGTTACAAAAATATGTATTTCAACTGGATCAAGTAATAAAATATCTAATTATGGATCTAACTTTATTTTGCATAAACATGTATTAAATGATAAGTCTTTTTAAGTGATTAGATAGCACCAAAAAAAATTTATGTTCATGAAATGACAAGTCTTTATAGGTAATTGGGCAAGATCAAAACCTCTTGGTGTTCTTTTTTTTTATAAGTAACATTTATATACATAATTGGGTTTTTCTAGAGGATCCCAAAAACCTTGTTACAAAAATGGGGTGAACCCATTACAGTCGCAAGGTTGAGGTCTCAAAGTGAGCCTCAGACCTGAACAGAAAGGGAAACTGAAACTGTCATAGCATTGGAGAGAAAAGGATAAGCAGGCCTCCACGAGGCTCAAAAACCAACCGACCAGGGACCGACAACAGCCTTAATTGGCAGTAGTTTTCTCCGGGGTCCCAGAGGACCCATCAGCATGCGACTTGAGATTACGGAGGCACAGGATTGCCGACTCAGCAGCCCTAGAGATGTTCCCCATAGCGTCGATGGCCATATCGATGAGCAAGCTTAGGGGAACCTTCTCCTGATCCTTATTCTGCATCGACTCAGAATCTGAGCTCAGGTGGAGAGGAGAGTCATTCTCCACTTCGGCCTTGACTTTCTTGAGCCGTCTGGAACGTCTGCCACTCGAAGGAGTTGCCTTGGCCCGCCTACGATAGCGACTGCGACTGGGGGTGGCCTGGTCGGGAGGAGAGGGAGACTCGGTCTTGGGAGCGTCGGGGCCCGGGGATGCAGGCGGGTTGGAAGAGAGGGGAGGGACGATCTGAGGGGGGGCCCTGTTAGAAAGACAGTGGTGGAAGATAACACCCATGAGCCCCTGGTGCCGTGGCCTGGACTTGCTCTTTCGAGCGGCCTCGATGGAACAACCGAGGGAGTAGTTGAGGAAGTCCGGGAAGCACAGCTTCTTGGATGCCCGCAAGTGGTTCACGAGGCTGATGTGGTAGCTGCGAAGAGGCTTGTCCGGATCGTCACAGCATATGAACTGCATCAACGGTTTCAAAGCCCAGCTCCACGGTTCATCCAGCTCCTCTCTGAAGAGGGAGGACTTGTCCCAGCCTAAATTCTTCCCTTTGTCCGAAAACTGGTCCAACTCCTCTTGCCAGTTGTGCTTGTCCCGTCGAATGAAACGCCCGGTGGTCGGCATCCCAGTAATCTCAAGCAAGAGATCAAAGGTGACCTTCAGGTGGACACCTTTCACCCGAACCTCCCCATCTTGCCAGGTCTCCATGAAATTAGACGTAATTTTATCATCTGGGCCCTGAAAATTTCTGAGGAAAGGGACTAGCCCAAGGGCTTTCATGAAGATTTTCTCCTCCTCAGACAGGGAAGAGAATTCTAGCTCAATGTAAGGTACAGCCATGGGGGGGGCAAGGGATCTGTGAAAGAAGGCCTTAAGGTAGGAAGACGCTACAGTACAGGGATGACTGCACATGATTCTGGGACGATGAAAAAGATAAATGAAATCACCCATTTTGCCACCTTGGAATAAAAAGAAAGGAAGCTTGCGTCGGAAGGACGACGGATCACGAAAGCTGCATGCATGGGAAATAGCCAAAAATATGGGAGCCGTCGGATAGGGAGGAGATAGGCTCGCTCGGTCTCTATGACGAAAGAAAATCATGCCTAGAAAGGCGTTAAGAACGTGAAAGAAGCTGCTCGCCGACTCGTGACTGTCGCCCATGTCATGG
Organism: Wollemia nobilis; assembly: GCA_028583015.1. NCBI lineage: Eukaryota > Viridiplantae > Streptophyta > Pinopsida > Araucariales > Araucariaceae > Wollemia > Wollemia nobilis. The sequence goes on from JAQPPZ010001786.1 coordinate 131,100, forward strand.
GCCCTGACGGTCACGCCGGGGGTCGTCTCATCGAGAGCAGTAATTGGATGCCGGAAGAAACCCAATCGCCAACTGTCCTCCATCCCAATAATTTCTGACGTGTCCCACCTAGCTGATCTGGCGAGAATCATTGAGCTTTTAGGAACTCTGACGTCGCCACGTCAGCAAGATCTTGAGGGATTTCGAGATCCCACGTGGTGAGTTTGCCGGAGGAGGATCCTCTATTGGCCAGGAGGTCAGCCAAAGAATTTCCTTCCCTAAATATGTGCTGGCATCTATGGGTCCTACTGCGGAGAATCCTCCGAATCTCTCCGATGGTGTTGTGGACCCTCCAGGCAGGGGTCTTATCCTTGTTCAAGTAGTTTATGATATTCATAGAGTCGCCTTCTATGATGATAGCTCTGGAGTCCTCCGAAATGAGGGCTAACCCTCTCCAAAGGGCTCTGGCTTCCATGACATGGTTGGTCTGAATCCCAAGATATTCAGAGAAGGCGAGGATAACCATACCACGATGATCTCTGACAGTGCCTCCAGCCCCCACTGCTCCTGGGTTCCCTTTGGAAGCCCCATCAAAGTTAAGCTTAATCCATCCCGGAGGGGGAGGACTCCACTTAGCGAGGGTACGGGGGTGAGGAAGAGGGTTCCCCAGGGGGGGACAATCAGAAATATTAAAAGAAGAGAGGATACGCCCTTCCTGGGTCAGAGGACAGGGGCTGGGGCATTGAATGGAATTAGCATTTTCGGAAGCGAAAGCTATAGCCCTGATGGCCACCGAGGGAGGATCCCGGGTAGAGGTTCCAAAGATCCTGCAGTTTCTCTCAAGCCAGACTTGCCAAATCAGGTGGTGGAGGCAGATGTCCCAGAGGAAACGGAGCTTAAGATTAACAAAGGGTTGGGGCCATTGGTAGAAGGCATCACACAAAGACCTGGGAGGAACCCATTGGACCTGAAAGGAAGACAGGGTAAACCCAAACACAGCCGAGGTGAACTCACAGTGGAGGAACAGGTGATCGGTGGATTCCCAATTGGACAGGCAAAGGTAACATCTGTTAGGGAGGGGGATGCCTCTTTTGATGAGATTCTCAGTGGTGAGGGATTTGTTTTGGAAGGCAATCCATGAGAAGAAGGCCACTTTCGAAATGAGGTTCTTCTTCCAAGCAATGTGGGAAGGGGAGACGGGATGATCCTTCAGGAGGGAGAAGGAAGAATTAACAGTGTATAGCCCTTTGTCAGACCCAGCCCAGGCAGGCTTGTCATCCTTTTGCTCAAAGGGAATGGTAGTAGCTTGGAGCATAATGTTGAGAGCAGTAGCCTCAAGAGAGGTGCCTACGAGGAGCCTCCATCGGGGTTGACCATCTTCCCAGACTATGAAGTCAGAAACCTTCATTCCCAAATGAGAGTCAGGGACCATTTGAAGCATGGCGAGGTCCGCTCTGCCACTTAGGGGTTCATCCAATAACCATCTGTCGCTCCAAAAATCAATACTTTGTCCGTCCCCCAGAACCCATCTGAGGCCTTTCTAGATGAGCACTTTGGAATGAGTTACAGCCTTCCAGAAGGCAGATCCATTGGGGTGGATGCCAAAATCCAAGAAAGAAAGGTTTCCAATGTATTTCTTAGACACCAGCAAGGTCCACTCCACAGGGTCTTTCGAGATAATCTTCCAAGACTGCTTGCCTAGCAAGGTTGTGTTCATGTCTGATAGTTTTCTTAAACCCAAACCTCCCTACTTCTTACTTCTGCAGACAATGTCCCAAGCCACAAGGGGAATCTTAGCCTTGTCTTCGGCACCTGACCAAAGAATTTTTTTTTGGATGCGCTCAATAAGCTTGCACACTGACTTGGGAAGAGAGAAGACAGACATGAAGTAAATGGGGATGCTTTGGAGGGTTGAACTTGATAGGGTTGCTTTCGCCGCTTGGGACAGAAGTTTACCTTTCTAGGCTACCAGCTTTCGATGGAATCTTTCCACAACGTTGTTCCACATACTCTCCTTTGGTCTTCCCCAGAAAAGGGGAAGCCCCAGATAGGAGGATGGGAGAGCTCCTGTAGAGCACCCAAGGATCCGCCCAATCCTGCCTTGACGGTCCGGGGGGGTGTGAAAAAAAAATAGCTTACTTTTGTATAAGTTAACCTGCTGCCTAGCCGCTTCCTCATAGAGGGATAGGATATGCTTGATGTTTCTAGCCTGAATAACAGACGCCTGCATAGAAAGGATGGTGTCATCAACAAATTGTTGGTGAGTAGTGGGAGTGGAGTTGGACGCCACCGGGATGCCGGAGATCTTCCCCGCCACTCTGGCCGTAGAAAGGGTTCTGCCAAGGGATTCCGCCAAGATGATGAACAAAAGAGGGGATAGCGGGTCTCCTTGACGGAGTCCTCTGATGCTGGGAAAAAATCCAGCGGGGGAGCCATTAACCAGCACCGAGAACCAGGCAGAGGAGAAGCAGTTATGGATAAGCTGGACCCATCTGGGGTGGAAGCCAAACTTCAGAAGGACGTCCCGGAGAAACTCCCAGCTGACTCGATCAAAAGCTTTGGTCATATCAAGTTTGAGGAAAAGACCTACTTTTTTGTTCCGGACCGCAGAATGAAGGGTTTCATGAATGGAGATGACGCCATCCAAAATGTTTCTGCCTTTGACCGAGCTTCCTTAGTGGGGGTCAATGATGAAGGGAAGGATAGGCTTCATCTTGGATGCCATGGCTTTGGAGAGGATCTTGAAAAGGACGTTGCAGAGGCTTATGGGGTGAAAGTCAGCCATAGATCAGCAAATAGGAGACTTGGGGATCAAAGCAATGAAGGTGGAGTTAACAGCTCGGGGAATGGGGTGGGATTGGAGGTCACGAATGGCAGCACAGAAGTCTGGTCCTACCAGGTCCTAGCAGGCTTGGTAGAACCAGGGAGGAAATCCGTCCGGCCTAGGGGCTTTATCAGGTTGCATGGAGAAGACCACCTCCTTAATTTTTGAGTCGAAGAAGGGCTTGAGGAGGGAGGAATTGGAGTCACCAGAAACCAGACTGGGGATGTTCTCCAGAAGGGTGGCCTTGGCAGAGACAGAGCTTTCTTGGGAGGATCCTAAGAGGTTTTGAAAGAAAGAGAGCCTCAGATCTGATCTCATGGATATCTTCAGTGCTATAAGCATCGCTACATTGAATTTTTCTAATCTTATTGGAGCCTCTATGTCTCATGGTTGTAGCATGGAAGAATCTGGTATTGGAGTCTCCCGCTTTGATCCATAGTTCTTTGGATTTTTGCCTCCAAAAGGTTTCCTCACTGGCAAGAATGGAGTGGAATTCAGCAAGAAGTTTCCCTTCCTCCTTCCTCACTGCAGCCCCAGAATCCCCTTCTTCGACCCTTCTCTCAATGGCTTGGAGTTGATCTGAAATTAACTTCTTTTGGCTGAAAATGTTGCCAAACACATCTCTATTCCACCTACGCAAGTTTTCCTTGGTGAACTTGAGCTTCTGAGTAATCCTGAATATGGGAGATCCATGGACATGCTGATTCCACCACTGGCTCATATTTTCACGAAAGTCGTTGTGTTTGAGCCACATAGCCTCAAACCGAAAGGGGGTTCGAAACCCAGGAGACCTGCCCATCTGGAGGAAAATGGGATTATGGTCCGATCCAATCTTGGGGAGAGCCGAAAGGGAAGCGTCACCAAAAAGAGGAATAGCTTCCTGGGAGATCAGGAATCTATCCAATTTTACCTGTATCATATTACCTCCAATCCTTCTGTTGCTCCACATATAGCGATTCCCTTTGAGAGGAATATCAATGAGCTCGTTTGCATCCACAAATTCCCTAAGATCCTCAGTAGAATGGTGGGTGGCAGCCAACCCTCCCTTTTTCTCCGTTGGGTATAGGGGGCTATTGAAATCCCCTGCAACCACCCAAGGGATAGTGCTGAAAGAGTCCCTCATTCGGGAGATGGAATTCCAAAATTCAGATCTCTCAATAGGGGAATTTGGAGCGTACAGGTTGGACAGGATCCAAGACTGATTACTAGAGATGCTATGAAAGAGAATATTAATGACTCTTCTGGAGGATGATAGAAGCCTACCTTCCACTTGGGACGGGTCCCAAAGACACATAAGTCCTCCACAGGAACCTAGAGCGGGGCTGTGCAGAGCTTCGCCTTGAGACCAGATGGTCCTGGCTGCTTTCCTGGAGGACTTCTCATCACATTTGGTTTCTTGCATGATGAATATGGAGGGTCTGATATCCTTACACATATTAGCAGCAAGTCTGAGCTTGGCTACACTGTTGAGCCCTCTCGCATTCTAGGAGAGGATTTTCATCTAGAATATCTGAGAGGTTTCTTGCCTCCCTTCGCCTGCTGGAAGGGGGGTTTAGACACTTTAGGATCATCGGAGAGGGATTCGTCAGAATTTAGGAAAAGAGTCCGCTGGGAGCCGTTAGCTAAGTCATCCTCAGTGGCCCTGATACGTTGCTCGACTGTAGAAGGGCGTCCTCTTTTCCTCTCGATTCCATAATCCATGGTGTGCCCTTTGCTTCTGGTGTTGATTGGACTAAACTTCCTAGACGAATACTGCTGGGGTGGGCAGTTCTCGATCTCATAAAGGATGGGGTTTAAAGATTCTGTATTTATGGCAGAGGCTCTAAGGGGCTCTGGGGAAGGTTCGAGGTTGGCGCTAGGGTTTGAAACAGGATCTCAAGATTTGCCTTTGAAACGCCCCTTCTGGCCCAAACCTTGGGATTCTTAAGGGACGATGGGGGGATTCCCTGCTGGGACTGGAACTTCCTTCGCACGCCTAGGAACATTGAGATCCTCGCCTTTACCAGGAGGGCCCTGCGAAGAGGGCTTCAAAACTTGAGCTTGGGGACATTGGTGGATCAGATGCCCTTAGGTATTGCATGCAGAGCAGAACACGAGTTTATTTTCATAAACGATGGGCTACTTTTTGATGAGGATGGAATCCTTGAATAGATTGACAAAGGAAGGAAGGTCGGTTTCCAAATTGGCATTAACACATAGGCGAGCGTGGATCATGCGAGAGCGTACCTTAGTAGACGAATCTACAGCAACGAGCTCTCCAATAGTGCGGGCAATCCCTCTTAGGACTTCTTCTCGCCAGCAGTGGAAGGGAAGGTTTGGAAGCTGGATCCAAATAGGTGCCACATTAATGTTTTGCGTATCTGGGTTGAAATCCTCTCCCCACCTGTGGAGGAAAAGGCTTCGCCTTCCCAGGGAACCAGGGCCCCCCAAGAAGGATATTGCATGAATCTTCCGCATTATTTAATCTGATCGCAAAAAAGCCTTGGGATAGGGCTATCAGCTGCAAGCTCCCACAAGTGCGCCATTTGCTGCTCGCCCATTTCTGGATTGTTTCCATATCTGGTCTGCCTCCGATGAACTTGCCAATGAGGGTGAATTGTTCCTGAATAGCAAAGCTGTCCAACAACGCCCCTGGGATCACCAAGTCAGAGTCGTTGGGGAGCAAGATTTGAGATGGGATAGGGCTTGAGGTCCCTTTAGAAAGCGCGTTTGCATACGATCCCTAGGAAGGTGAAGAAGGGTCAGGGGGTTTCCGGGGGGGAATTTCCCCTTCCTCGGGTTGATCAGGCTCTGGACCACCGAATCCAAAAACCGGGGAGGTGGATCCCGGAGGGCTCCCAGAAGGCCTCCCGCTTGCATTTCCGCTTGCGATCCTGCTCTCTGCCATCATCCTCATCTATTTACTCTTTTAAATTTTTGTTTTCTCAACCTCTTGGTGTTCTTATTTATAAAGACTATATAGCATTGAAAATGCCTATTTGGTTTATGGTGCCTTACGACACTAGCACATCATTGAAGAGAATTTTTATAACTTGGAATTTAACACTAGAACCTTCTAATGCCTAATGTTGTCATCTTATGGTGGTGCCTTTTGGCTCTGAAGCATACAACACTAAATTGTTTTTAGCTATAATTTTTTAGTGAGCATGGCATCACCACACAAGTTTGGTTTAAAAAAAAGAAAAAGAACAAGAAAAAAATAGGTGAGAAAAATGAGGCAAAAAAAACCTAGATCGAGTTTTTGTCATAGGTGTGACTTTGCTAGTTCTAAATATCAATTAGTGGTCAACAAGAATCACTTATGGTTACATAATAACATATTTAAAGTCATAGTTGACTTCTAGATTCTAAAGGGGGTTCCCCCTTCCATGTAGAATCCATTATATATATATATATATATATATTTATATTGATAGTGAAAACCTCTTTTGAGGTGCTATTAGACCAATGCTAGCATGAAAACCAATTTCCAACATGCTAGTCTTACAAAAAAGAAAAAAAAACTTGTTTATGAAAATCCCTTGTGGACATAACTAAAGTAAGAGAGAATTGAAAACTAGAATGGAGGTTCCTTCTATTAAAAAAATAATAATAATAAATAAATAAATGCATTGATCATTTTTAGTCTTGGAGTAGTTCTAATCTCCCTACCTTGACCTTTTAGGTTTTTATCTCCTACAAAGCATCATACATTATCTATTTCAATGAGGCATGTGTTTTTCCTTTTTGAGTATGGCTTAATCTAAATATTTTGCATAATTATAGTTACTCTATGGTTTATGGTGCACAACAGGGGATTATTATACCATTAGTATAAGCAGATTTCATAATTTGATGTGTGCTTTGTAAGAATTACACAACATTGGAACCATTTGGTGCCTCTTTTCTAACATCTAGTTTAATATTGGAAAAAACTATACAACATCGAAGCATCTCCAATTCCACTCAACATGATTAACTATACAATACAAAAGCACTTTCAGTGTTAATTTAGGGTGAGGTAGTATTAGCATAGTGTTAAAAAAAATGCTTTGAGAGAGCACTAAAAAAAACTTGACATGTGGTATAAGTAAAGCTATTATAGACAACAAAGAACTTGGCACTAGTGCAAATATGGAGTAAGATAATGCATTAATACATGCATTATGATAGGTTGGTTGGAGTGATGGGGCTCTAAAAAGACTCATTTTGTACAATCTTTAAGCCTCTTGTTGTGTCACTCAACTATGGATTAGATTATAGTTTCCATATATATTACAATTAAGCATAGTAAAAAGGAGAAATACAATACTAAGTTGAATAGAACTATTTATCTACTTTTAAAGATAAAAATACAAGCTTTGGCATGTAATTGATGGATATCATAGCATGGAAAGGAATATTGACACTTTACAGGTCTAGAAACAATATTTTGGAGCATGCAAAGCAACTTTGAAGTAGCATCAAAGCACCAAACAACAAAACCAAAGCATTAGAACCCTACAAAGCAACATCAAAACCCTATAGAATATCATCAAAGCCCTAATAGAATACCATCAAAGATGACAATATTAGCACTAGAAATGATGACATCGGTATTGGAGACAATGATGTTAGCACCAAAGATGATGTCAACACCAAAGAACAACACAAGAGCACCAAAGATGATGTCAACACCAAAGAACAACACAAGATATAAGAGCACCAAATAATAACATTAGAGATGATGATATCAACACCAAATATGATGATATTGGCATCGAATAATAGTACAAGAGCACCAATGAATAGCACTAGAGCACCAGAGAATATCACAAGAGCATTAGAGAATAGCACCAAACATGATAACATCAACACCAAACATGATGATGATGACATCGAACATGGTGATGTGGCAACAAAAAATAGAATATTTTGATTGAATTTCAAATTAATTAGATGGAATATGTTAAGATTGGTTTTTCACTACCTTGAATTGATCTAAATTAGTTAGATTGATTGAGATTAGTTTCTAACTTATTTGGATAGATCCAAATTAGTTATGATCCTTAACAATTTATTTTGGTTGTTCTCTTCCCTAGATAGAATTGGTTGTATTTGTTACCAACTAATTTTGGTTGTTATCTTCCCTAGATAGAATTGGTTGGATTTGTTTACAACTAATTTTTGGTTGTTATCTTTGTTAGATAGAATTGGTTGGATTTATTTCCAACTAATTGAGATTGGGAATATTTTATATTAATAGATTGTTATTGTATTATTACATATGACCTATTTATAAAGGAGGGAGAATAATACATTAGAGGGGTTACAAGAGGATGGGATATGAAAATTAAGAAGAGGAAGAGAATGGAAGTGTATGAATTGTAGATTCTTGTAAAAAGGTAATTTTATCCTCTTTCTTAATAAAAGATGTTTGTGTTCTTTTTTTATGTGTATATGTTTAATTTTATTTGGAATTAAAATTTACTTTCCATTGGGCTGAGTAAGGGCCTACTCCATCAACACAATGGAAAGTATCATCTTTGTAAATATGTTCATAGAATAATTATGAATTATTATTTTATTTCAATGTCTTTTGTATATTATTTTAATTTGTACTTAATACCTTTATATATTGTCTAATGAGGATAGCATAGTGGTTAGGGATTTAGCCTCTCTTTGGGGTGGTTCAAGGTTCAAACCATAATATACCCAAAAAGGGATAGGTTGGATGGTAACGATTGAGTGTTTATCAGTTAGCTGCCCTAGTTTGATGCCCTATAGGATTATTAGTCCCATTGACTTTATCTAACCCAAGTTAGCTGCCCTAGTTTGATGCCCTAGAGGATTAGTAGTCCCATTGACTTCATCTAACCTAAGTTAGCTGCCCTAGTTTGATACCCTAGAGGATTAGTAGTCCCATTGACTTCATCTAACCCAACAAGCTAGGGTTTACAGTGGGAGCACCCAATAGTGTTACCAATTCACCTATGTATTAAAAAAATATCTATGTATGTTACTTTAATTATTTATTTTAATTTCTTGGGATAGTTTCATGTAGCTTCTAGTTTAGATTTTATTCTCACAAGTATGTTATTTATTTCCTCCGAATGTGATTTTGTTTTCCACAAACATGATTTTATTTTTTGCAAGCTTTATTTTTTACAAAGTGTGATTTAATTTTTGCAAGGGTGTGATTTATTTTTCTGTAAGAATATTTTAGGAACTCAATACCAAAACCTATATAAACCTTCCTAGCACATACAACCTTTAGATACCATTGCAAATTTGACAAAATTAAACAAATGTTATTAAAATGCATCACATTATTTTTATGATTTGTGAATTTATCACTTTGGTTTATCTATCAAAGAACCCAATGTCATCATCATGTCCATCATTGTGAATACATATGTAATTATTATTATATGCTTTATAATGGACATAAATAATACAATTGTCATCATTAATACTATCTTCAAGACAAACATCACCATTAGGAATAACATTGCAACAAATATAATCAATATTACCTTCATAATTTACAATATTATTATAACCATGGGATCCAACTTGATTGGTACTTAATGATATCACCTATATCACACGATAGGTCTATCATTATGGTCTTCATTTTTATCCTCTCATCTAACTTTTAGTATTCCTCCTTAAGTATGATATGTTTGGTTAGTGTATTGTATACCATATTTATAAAAGGAAGAGAGAACACAAAACCATCTTTATCAAAATTAGAATCTCCAAGAAACATCTCAAAATTTATCTTAAAGCTTGATAGTTCTTTATCTTCCCTACCTTTATTGATATTAATTAATGTCACATACTTATGAGATTGGTCATGTTTCCTCTTTGTGTTTCTCATTCTAGGTAAGTGATGTGAACTAAATTGTGACTTGTCTCTTAATGTCTTTAACTCTTCTCTTCTAGAAAATATTACCTTTCACATTTTGGGGTGGTGAGTAAGGACAATCATGCACCCCATCAATATTACATGAAATTATAATAATCCTTATTGTAGCAATTGAAAATGTGAACTAGGAAGTGGAGGTTAAGAAAGAAGAACATGAAGAAAATATGTTGGATAGTGTTTTTTGTCCATAAAAAAATTACCTAAAATAAGAAAGGTCAAATTCATGTGTAAATCGGTATGGTCTAGGAGCTTTATGCTTATATTGCCAAAGAAAATAGGCTTAGTAGAAATTGTATTACCTGGCTATATTAAGGAAACAACGAGAAGATATGGTGAAATTCTATCAAAGGCTAATGTAGAGGGTGACAAGACCAATGTATAATCCAACAAGCAACACTCTAAGAGAAGAAGGAGGTCTAAAGGAAGATTTGTTGGTTTCTAGACAAATTAATTTAGTTAAATCAACTCTAGAAAGCTCAATGAGTGGCATAGTTCCTCATCTAGATTTTAAATCGGTATGCAAGCAGGCATATCTTGGTAAGAAAAAGGATAAATCTCCCTTATGTTACTTATTAGTGTGTTTGGAAGACTGGTTGTTACACAATTGATTAATAGATCATGAAGTTGAAGTCACTATTATATCCAAGGAAATGTGTGACACCATGAACATGAACTACACTAAAGTTGATCCTAGGATAATGCAATTCATTAAAATGATAGTTAGTAAAATAGGGATAGTTTAAAAAGTGCCAGTACTACTATGTAGAATGCTAGACATAGCAACAATTTAGGACATCATAGTAGTAGATGTACCTCCAACATTTAGAATGGGTTTGTCCAAATCCTTCTTAATACAAATAGAAGCATACACGACACAAGATCATGTGCATACAATTGTGCCATGCAATAAAAAATTGGTTCATGTTCATGCTAAAAAATCAAACCATTTCACATTCAAAGATATGAAGAATACAAGGTAAATCTGGTTGAAGAAGTCCACAAGCTAGGTAACATGGAGGTAGTTGATTGGATAGAGGGTGAGTAAGGGCCAATTGGCAGTGATATTTTCTTTAAGAGTATTGATCCAACACTCTTGTCAAGCTTGAAAATGAGCATAATCTACAAACTAGCTAAGATCCCTTACAATATATGGCCAATGGTATGCTTCAACAAGCAAGACCAAAAAGTTTAGGAATAAAATTGGGAGATTGACTCTTGATAGAAGAGAATTCAACACTGCATCGCTAGCCAGAAAAGCTTTATTACATTTTAAATCTTCAATGACCAATTAGTGATCTAGCACATAGACCAATATACATATAAGAGGCGATAAACAACTCATGTTATTAGCAAGAATCCTCACCATTGATTTCCTATGCCATTTTTAAAGCAAGCTTGGAAACTGATATATGCCCAAAGTCAATATTATGGAAAAAATTTGACAAGACAAGTTGTGCATCCCAAGACATATGTCAAATACAAAAGCACAAATTTGGCACTATATGGTCGAGTCACTACAAATTTTGATACAAGAGCTAAAGATCAAGTGACTACTAGCATGTGGAAATATACCACAATTTTGTATAAATAAGCTAGCAAATAAATAAAATTTGTATAAAAAATAAAGAATAAGGCAATTAGCCAAAGGGATAGAAAAAGATGTTGGAAAGCATGCAAACCATATCACATGATGTAGTGAATTATGAGGAATGACTATTCAATGGTATAAAATGTTGTTGCTTCTTGAAAGTTGGATACAATCAAGCTAAGGAGAAAGAGGATTCACAAGGTAGGTTGAATGGTGAATTTTTCAAGAATAAAAGCCTATAAAAGGGGTTCCCTTTCTCAAAATCAAATCACTCCTAAGGAAGAATTATGCTCTAAGGGAGTATGGTAGATAGGCCTTAGTAAAAGGTGAAGATGAGAATAAAGAATTTCCCCACATAGAATTTGTAGTTAAGTCTAAATATTCTTGTGTTTAGAGGAGATGCAAAAACATTGGAGGAAAAGGATGATCAATTTTAGCCTTCTTGATGCAGGAGCATCCAGTGGTGTAAGAGTGATCATGCATCATCCAAAATTTGTATTAATTTTATTCTATTCTAAAACTAGTTAGTTTGAATCCTGCCAAAATGGTGAAAATCCTACCACTAAAACTTAAGGGTGAATTTTGAAGGCCTTAGAGGCCTCGTAGAGGGGTGAAAATTGGTCGTAGTGCCCATTAGGGCACTACATTGTTGTAGCTCTTTTCAAGAGCTTTCCAAAAATATGCACTAATATTCAATCCGAGCAACGAGCGAGGAGTTATGACCCTGAGAAGTTTTACCCCCAAAATTCAAAATGATGGCCAATGGAATGTCGTATGAACTACCCCCTTTAATGAAATTGTAATTTTCATAAAGGGAAGTTCATTTATTGTCTGTGAATGCAAATGCAAAGCCTGAAAATCAATTTACCTTCAAAATATGAAAAAAATGTGAAATTTTGAAATTATAAAAATCCTTATAAAACAACAAATTTAAATAATTTTTATAAATTTGAAATGACTTCAGAATGAGATAAAAATTATTTCGGATGAAATATTGAAGCTCATTCTTCACACCCATGCATTTATTTATGAAATTTTATTTTTTTATTTTTATTTTAGTCATCGAAGTTTAAAAAAAATCTACAAAAGGAAGGGTTAGAAAAATTAAAATAAAATTTTGGAAAATGGACCAGAAAGCCGAAAATGTTAAAACACACTACAGTTAGTATGATGCCACCCTACGTTGTTGTAGCTCTTTTCGAGAGCTTTCTGAAAATATGCACTAATAGTCAATCCGAGCAACGAGCGAGGAGTTATGACCCAGGAAGTTTTACCCCCAAAATTCAAAATAATGGCCAATGGAATGTCGTATGAACTACCCCCCTTTAATGAAATTGTAATTTTCATAAAGGGAAGTTCATTTATTATCTATGAATGCAAATGCAAAGCCTAAAAATCGATTTACCTTCAAAATATGAAAAAAATGTGAAATTCAAAATTATAAAAATCCTTATAAAACAACTTTAAATAATTTTTATAAATTTGAAATGACTTCAGAATGAGATCAAAATTATTTTGGATGAAATATTGAAGCTCATTCTTCACACCCATGCATTTATTTATGAAATTTTAATATTTTTTTTTAATGAAAATCTGCAAAAGGAAGGGTTAGAAAAATAAAAAAAAATTATGGAAAATGGACCAGAAAGCCAAAAATGTTAAAACACACTATAGTTAGTATGATGGCATCCTACATTGTTGTAGCTCTTTTCAAGAGCTTTCCAAAAATATGCACTAATAGTCAATCCGAGCAACGAGCGAGGAGTTATGACCCTAGGAAGTTTTACCCCCAAAATTCAAAATGATGGCCAATGGAATGTCGTATGAACTACCCCCTTTAATGAAATTGTAATTTTCATAAAGGGAAGTTCATTTATTATCTATGAATGCAAATGCAAAGCCTGAAAATTGATTTACCTTCAAAATATAAAAAATGTGAAATTCTAAAATTATAAAAATCCTTATAAAACAACTTTAAATAATTTTTATAAATTCAAAATGACTTCAGAATGAGATCAAAATTATTTCAGATGAAATATTGAAGCTCATTCTTCACACCCATGCATTTATTTATGAAATTTTTTTTTTAATTTTTATTTTAGTCATCAAAGTTTAAAAAAAACTGCAAAAGGAAGGGTTAGAAAAATAAAAATAAAATTCTAAAAAATGGACCAGAAAGCCAAAAATATTAAAACACACTACAGTCAATATGATGTCACCCTACGTTGTTGTAGCTCTTTTCGAGAGCTTTCTGAAAATATGCACTAATAGTCAATCCGAGCAACGAGCGAGGAGTTATGACCTCGGGAAGTTTTACCCCCAAAATTCAAAATGATGGCCAATGGAATGTCGTATGAACTACCCCCTTTAATGAAATTGTAATTTTCATAAAGGGAAGTTCATTTATTGTCTATGAATGCAAATGCAAAGCCTGAAAATCGATTTACCTTCAAAATATGAAAAAAATGTGAAATTTCGAAATTATAAAAATCCTTATAAAACAACTTTAAATAATTTTTATAAATTCGAAATGACTTCAGAATGAGATCAAAATTATTTCGGATGAAATATTGAAGCTCATTCTTCACACCCATGCATTTATTTATGAAATTTTATTTTATTATTTTTATTTTAGTCGCTGAAGTTTAAAAAAAATCTACAAAAGGAAGGGTTAGAAAAAAAATAAAATTATAAATGGACAAAAGCAAAATATTAAAACACACTACATATATGATGCCACCTACGTTGTTGTAGCTCTTTTAAGAGCTTTCAAAAATATGCACTAATAGTCAATCCGAGCAACGAGCGAGGAGTTATGACCCGAGAAGTTTTACCCCAAAATTCAAAATGATGCCAATGGAATTCGTATGAACTACCCCTTTAGAAATTGTAATTTTCATAAAAAGTTCATTTATTTCTGAATGCAAATGCAAATCCTGAAAATCGATTTACCTTCAAAATATAAAAAATGTGATAAATTATAAAAACCTTATAAAAAACTTTAAATAATTTTATAAATTTAATTTTTTTTTAGTCACTGAAGTTTAAAAAAATCTAGAAAAGGAAGGGTTAGAAAAATAAAAATAAAATTATGGAAAATGGACCAGAAAGCCGAAAATATTAAAACACACTACAGTCAGTATGATGTCGCCCTACGCCATTGTAGCTCTTTTCGAGAGCTTTACGAAAATATGCACTAATAGTCAATCCGAGCAACGAGCGAGGAGTTATGACCCCAGGAAGTTTTACCCCCAAAATTCAAAATGATGGCCAATGGAATGTCGTATGAACTACCCCCTTTAATGAAATTGTAATTTTCATAAAGGGAAGTTCATTTATTATCTATGAATGCAAATGCAAAGCCTGAAAATTGATTTACCTTCAAAATATGAAAAAAATGTGAAATTTTGAAATTATAAAAATCCTTATAAAACAACTTTAAATAATTTTTATAAATTCGAAATGACTTCAGAATGAGATCAAAATTATTTTAGATGAAATATTGAAGCTCATTCTTCACACCCATGCATTTATTTATGAAATTTTATTTTTTTAATTTTATTTTAGTCGCAAAGTTTAAAAAACTACAAAGGAAGAGTTAGAAAAATAAAAATAAAATTCTAAAAAATGGACCAGAAAGCCAAAAATATTAAAACACACTATAGTCAGTATGATGCTGCCCTACATTGTTGTAGCTCTTTTCGAGAGCTTTCCAAAAATATGCACTAATAGTCAATCCGAGCAACGAGCGAGGAGTTATGACCCTAGGAAGTTTTACCCCCAAAATTCAAAATGATGGCCAATGGAATGTCGTATGAACTACCCCCTTTAATGAAATTGTAATTTTCATAAAGGGAAGTTCATTTATTATCTGTGAATGCAAATGCAAAGCCTGAAAATCGATTTACCTTCAAAATATGAAAAAAATGTGAAATTTCAAAATTATAAAAATCCTTATAAAACAACTTTAAATAATTTTTATAAATTCAAAATGACTTCAGAATGAGATCAAAATTATTTCAGATGAAATATTGAAGCTCATTCTTCACACCCATGCATTTATTTATGAAATTTTATTTTTTTTATTTTTATTTTAGTCATCAAAGTTTAAAAAAAATCTACAAAGGAAGGGTTAGAAAAATAAAAATAAAATTATGAAAAATAGACCAGAAAGCCAAAAATGTTAAAACACACTATAGTCAGTATGATGCCACCCTACATTGTTGTAGCTCTTTTCGAGAGCTTTCCAAAAATATGCACTAATAGTCAATCCAAGCAACGAGCGAGGAGTTATGACCCTAGGAAGTTTTACCCCCAAAATTCAAAATGATGGCCAATGGAATGTCGTATGAACTACCCCCTTTAATGAAATTGTAATTTTCATAAAGAGAAGTTCATTTATTATTTGTGAATGCAAATGCAAAGCCTGAAAATCGATTTACCTTCAAAATATAAAAAAATGTGAAATTTCAAAATTATAAAAATCCTTATAAAACAACTTTAAATAATTTTTATAAATTCGAAATGACTTCAGAATGAGATCAAAATTATTTTGGATGAAATATTGAAGCTCATTCTTCACACCCATGCATTTATTTATGAAATTTTTTTTTTAATTTTTATTTTAGTCACCGAAGTTTAAAAAAATCTGCAAAAGGAAGGGTTAGAAAAATAAAAATAAAATTCTAGAAAATGGACCAGAAAGCCAAAAATGTTAAAATACACTACAGTGAGTATGATGTCACCCTACATTGTTGTAGCTCTTTTCGAGAGCTTTTCGAAAATATGCACTAATAGTCAATCCGAGCAACGAGCGAGGAGTTATGACCCCAGGAAGTTTTACCCCCAAAATTCAAAATGATGGCCAATGGAATGTCGTATGAACTACCCCCTTTAATGAAATTGTAATTTTCATAAAGGGAAGTTCATTTATTATCTGTGAATGCAAATGCAAAGCCTAAAAATTGATTTACCTTCAAAATATGAAAAAATGTGAAATTTCAAAATTATAAAAATCCTTATAAAACAACTTTAAATAATTTTTATAAATTGAAATGACTTCAGAATGAGATCAAAATTATTTCAGATGAAATATTGAAGCTCATTCTTCACACCCATGCATTTATTTATGAAATTTTATTTTTATTTTAGTCACCGAAGTTTAAAAAAAATTGCAAAAGGAAGGGTTAGAAAAATAAAAATAAAATTATAGAAAATGGACCAGAAAGCTGAAAATGTTAAAACACACTACAATCAGTATGATGTCCTCCTACATTGTAGCTCTTTTCAAGAGCTTTCCAAAAATATGCACTAATAGTCAATCCGAGCAACGAGCGAGGAGTTATGACCAAGAAGTTTTACCCCAAAATTCAAAATGATGGCCAATGGAATATCGTATGAACTACCCCCTTTAATGAAATTGTAATTTTCATAAAGGGAAGTTCATTTATTGTCTGTGAATGCAAATGCAAAGCCTGAAAATTGATTTACCTTCAAAATATGAAAAAAATGTGAAATTCTAAAATTATAAAAATCCTTATAAAACAAATTTAAATAATTTTTATAAATTTGAAATGACTTCAGAATGAGATCAAAATTATTTCGGATGAAATATTGAAGCTCATTCTTCATACCCATGCATTTATTTATGAAATTTTAATTTTTTTATTTTTATTTTAGTCGCTGAAGTTTAAAAAAATATGCAAAAGGAAGGGTTAGAAAAATAAAAATAAAATTCTGGAAAATGGACCAGAAAGCCAAAAATGTTAAAACACACTATAGTTAGTATGATGTCGCCCTACATTATTGTAGCTCTTTTCGAGAGCTTTCCGAAAATATGCACTAATAGTCAATCCGAGCAACGAGCGAGGAGTTATGACCCTAGGAAGTTTTGCCCCCAAAATTCAAATTTCAAATGAATTGTCCTAGGTGGAAAAAGGGAAAACAGGGTATTATAGGGGAATTTCAAAATTGTAAAGGGGGGTCTCTGTAACTGCATTTTTTTTGGAACAATAATACAAGAAAGCTTTGGGGCTCCTATTGCATTTCTTTGTTTTTCAGTAGATTGTTTGTGTCCTATTGATTTAGTATTGCTTCACTTCTTGATGTTAGCTAAAGTAGGCATGTTAATTATTCCAAAATTATTCCAAAAGAGTGAAGTCCAAGGATAAAAGAAAAAAAATGATATAATTTGAGATGTCAATAAGATTGGAAAGCTTGTAGGTACCAAATTATTGGTATGCTTGACCAACAAAAACAACCATTTGTAGACCCTTCTTCAATTTATAGAATCTACCAAGATAGAACAAGGATAAGAAATAGCAAAATCTATTAAGAACTCCCTCAATTAGGAGTGAGATGATTCAACTTCTTGTCTTCTTATTTTTTGAAGTAAATACAACAAGCAACAAGAAGATAAAAGGTCAAAGCAAATGTTGAACTAACTAGAGCAAGTAGCCAAAAAATAAAGAGGCCCCTCTTAGGTATGATGCTTCCATAATTTCACCAATATAAACTCACCACACCATATTCCTCTCCCATATCTCTCCATTCCTCCATGACTCTCACTTTACCTCTCCAAATATACTTTACACTCCTTTCCATCCATGCTTATCATTTATCTTTCTACACCATTAGTATTTTATTTTTACCCATTCTATTGTATCAAATAGCATGTGCCCCACTCCCCATTACTTTTTCATGAATCCCTAGCCCAATAGAAAGGATAACTAAATTCTTCCTTTACAATCAACTGAAGACATTCCACACAAGTGGGAAGTCATGCAAAAAGATATATGAGTACCTTAGCTATGAAAGCAGATGCCAACTACTATCACAAGGAGAATAGCACTGGTAAGAAATACGACCAAATGATGTCATGACACATGTGAAATGATATTGCTTGAGAGGATCAATGACAACTAACATCAATCAATGAAGGTTGAACATGTAGACACCATCACAAGCTATTAGTCGTACACCATGATAGATGGATAATGAAAGTAAGCTTGAGTTGTAACATAATAGTATCCATCATGGCAAGATATAATTGGTTGAATGTAAAAGGAAGGTAAGGAGCTAAATATTCACATAAGGAATAGGATCCATTAAAGCAATGTCTACTTGTTGAGTGGTAATTTTACCCAATTACAAAACCACACTCACCCTTAGGATTTTGACCACAAAACCCTCTCTTGCAAAGAAGTTAAAAATGAAAACAACTTCTCCAGGGTTCCGCTATATAAGCATTGCACATGTGTATTAGTAATCTTTGTGAAGATGTGTTAAATAAGTGCTAGAAGTTTTTTTTTTTTTTAAGACGTTTTTCACAGGACTGCCCAAAATTTCAAACTCGTTTCGGCCATATCTCACTCATCCGAACTCGGATTGAGCTAAAATTTTGAGGGTAGATGCCTGAAAAACCCTAGAACGTCTCCACCAATTTTCATATCATTTGGAGCAACACAGATCCTAGCGCATCCCTATGTGTGAACGATATATTTGGCAAGCGGCTATGCGAGGGTTTCATCTGGGTTGAGTGCAAGCGGCTCCAGAGGTTGGTTTTTAGGGCCTTCGGGCCCTAGAGGCCAATATTTTTGTGGTTTATGCTCAATATTTTAGTAGGAAATGTTGCGGGGGATACAATATGGGTTAGAAATTTGTCTTTCAATAGATCATACTGTGAACTTGAGTGACAACGGCTTCCAATTTGCTGCACAAAAGAAAAGTGAAAACCATACCTTTCCACGGCGTCTAGGGCAAGGATTAAAGAGACCACGAAATAAGTTTCAAGCGAGTTGATCAAAAAATGGCTCATATCTCAAGTGAATCTGGTGCTAAGGTGCACCCACAAAATAATTCTACTGTGAAAACCCCTATCAAGGGTAAGAATTTCGAAGACTCGGTCCCAAAAATGAATTTTAGGGATGCCCTTCGTGGTGGACAACCTCAGCCCAATGCTAATATCAATATTAGGGCTTCTCATAAACCTCTAAGAATGCCTAAGATTGATCCCAGGAAAATGGAGTCGGGATGTCTTAAAGCGGTTGATGGAACTCCTATTGTTAAGCTTGATATGGGTAACATTCGATCGGCATTGAAGATTTGGAAAAAAGAGGACTAATTTGTCGGTTCGTGGGTTTTCAGTCCGAGTCTATCTGCTTTCAAAGTCTGGGCTGCAAAAAGCTGGAAAACTAAAGGTGAGTTACAAATCTCTATTTATCCAAATGGTTATTTTCTTGTTTTATTTGCTAATAATGAAGATAGAGAGAAAACTTTTCAAGGGGGTCCTTGGTTTTTTGGAAGGGCGGGGCTTTTCATGAAGCCCTGGCATACTAAATTTAAAGCGGAAGAAGAGATGCCTTCTATAGCTCCCGTGTGGGTTAGACTCTTTGGCCTCCCTATTGAATTTTGGAATCCTACTATTTTTTCTTCAATTGGAAACTCTTTAGGAACTTTTATGATGACTGCTTGATTGTACTCAAAATTTTGAACATATTATTTATGCTCGAATTTGTGTTTTAATGGATTTTGACAAACCCCTACCTAAAAAGATCACATTACAATTTGGGGAAGACACTTGGGAGCAAGTAGTGGACTATGAGAACATTCCTTTTCATTGTAGAATTTGCCATGAATATGGTCATTTGGCCGGTGCTTGCCCAAATAAAATTCCTGATCAAAAGAAAGAAGATATAAAATCAGCGGGTTTCCAAATACCTAAGAATAAGAACACTCAGAAAAAACCTATAATGAAGGATCAATCAAAGTCATTTGCTAATATGTTTGAAATCCTTTCCACAAATGATGTCCCAAGTGAGGAAGAGGAAATAATGGAAACTAAAATCTTAGAAACACAATTTAAATATGAAGGAAAGAACTCGAGAGACAAACCAACAAATCAAAGGTTTTCAACGAGAAAAAAAAAGGAGAAAATTTACACAAGAAAAACAATATTTCAAATGTCAAAACTTCAAATAATGGAGGTCCCAATATAGACTCCATTGAACCATCTAGTAAAATTTTGGCTGTGTATGAGCATTCTTCAAGGTTAGAAGCCATCTCAGATTCAATTGGAATAAGTCAAGAAATAGGGAAAAAAAAATTGAAGATGGATTCTAATCAAAAAGTAGGTCGCAAGACCAATCAATATCATATGGTAAAAGAAGGTGAAAAGCTTGTAGAGGAAGGTAAGATTAATGCCCTTCCCAACATTTTTAGCCCTGGTATTAATGAAGATCATCACTTGGAATATTAGAGGACTCAAAGGGAGTCTTTCAAAACAAAATGAAATTAGAAGAATGATTCGGATAAATCATCCACATCTTGTTTTCCTTCAAGAAACAAAGATGTCAATGGAGGATATGGACTTAATTGCCGGTAAAATTTGGCCGGTTGGAAAAGTGGTTTCCCTCGGTTCCCAAGGGACTTCGGGTGGCATTGCTTGTCTTTGGGACCCAAAAGAGGTAGTTATTCACCATATGGTTGGCGAGTTGGGGTTTGTTGGCTATAGCTATTCAAAGTAGACATTCCAACTAGATTATGCTCTGCATTATTGTTTATGCCCCGACTTCTTTGGAGGAAAAAAGAAGACAGTGGAAGGATATTACTCATATTATCTCTCATTTTCCTAAAGCTTGGATCTTGATCGGAGGAGATTTCAATACCATCCTCTCTCTGGATGAGAAAAGGGGGGGAAATAGAAATTTGGACAAAAGCATTTTGACCTCATGAGCGAATATATTGCAAACCTCCATCTTGTGGATATCCAACCGAGATAATGGCCTTATGACTTGGTCTAACGAGAAGGCAAGGCTTAGCTTGTATAATGGAGAGATTGGATAGGTTTTTGCTCTCTGAAAATTTCTTAATCCATGGTCACATTCCTAAAGTGAAGACTCTTAATAATGTTGGTTCGGATCATTGGCCGGTCATGGTGGAAATGTGGAAAACCAATGTGAGTTTCTCTCCTTTTCATTTTCAATTAATGTGGCTTAGAGACATTTCCTTCAGACCTCGTGTGCAACAATGGTGGAAGGAAGGTAAACCTAGGCATGGGACTAAGATGTTCTATTTTGCCAAAAGACTGCAATACATTAAATCCAAAATCAAGACTTGGAACTGGAAAGAGTTTGGGGATGTTCATAAAAAAAAACATGAAGTTATTGCTCATCTTGAAAATTTGAATAAGAAAATCCGTTTAGATGGCCTCACAGAGAAGAGAAGTGCGAATGAAATTAAACTCACAACTCGGTTAGAGGAATGGGAAAAAAGAGAAGAAATCTTATGGAAGCAAAAATCTAGAATTCAATGGCTCAAAGAAGGAGATCGAAACACAAATTTCTTCCACAAATCTCTTCTAGCTCGAAGATCTCACAACTTTATTTCTTCCTTAAAATCAGATTACGGAGATGTTGTTTATACTTGGGATGGCATGAACTCTATTGTTGTTGATTACTTTTCCAATATTTTTCTTGCTACTCCTCTTGACTCGGCTTCACAACAAAATGTTCTTCAAGCAATCCCTTCTCTTATCACTTACGAGGAGAACTCTATTTTGACTTGCTCCTGTTACTATCAATGAGCTTCAACAAGTAGTTTTTAAAATGCAAAAAGGGAAAACCCCAGGTCCTGATGGTTTTCCTATTGAGTTCTACCAAGAGTTTTGGGATATCCTTCATGTTGATTTATTAGAGGTGGTGGAAGAAGCCAGGAAATCCAAAGAAATTTTGAAGGTTATCAATAAAACTTATATTACTCTTGTTCCAAAAGCTCAAGAGGTTGATCATATCTCAACTTTTAGACCTATTGCTTTATGTAATGTTCTTCTCAAAATTATTACTAAAATCATGGCGAGAAAGGTTGAAGCCTCTTTTGCATAAGATTATTTCCCCAGAGCAAGGGGGATATGTGGAAGGACGTCAAATAGTAGATGAGATAGTTCTTGCTCAGGAAGCCATCCATTCCATGGATATGCAAAATTCTCCTTCTATGTTCATCCGGTTAGACTTATCCAAAGCTTATGACAGTGGATTGGCACTTCCTTATCAAAGTTTTGAGGCAATTTGGTTTCTCTAAGGATTGGATGGATTGGATTATGGGATGTATCTCTTCAGTTTCCTACTTAGTTCTTATCAATGGCAGGCCTTCTCGGTCTTTCCCGGCTTCCAGAGGTATTAGGCAAGGTGACCCGCTATCCCCTTATTTATTCATCATTCTTGTTGAATGCTTGGGTAGGACTATAACCAAAAAGAGGGAAAACAAAAACCCTTGAGGGAGTTACCATTGCTCATGGAGCTAGACCTATCTCTCATCTTCAATTTGTGGATGACTCTACCCTTTTAGGTAAAGCTACAATTAAGGAAGCTTCTAATATTAAGCAAATCATTAGCTGTTTTTCTAAGGCTACTGTTGATCAATGAAGACAAATCTAAAGTTAGTTTCTTTCACTGCTCTGCTAGACAGGAATCCATGGTCTTGGATAAATTAAGATATAAGAAGACCTCTCTTCCAATCACTTATTTAGGTATTCCCATAAATATTCAAAGGCAGAAAAATAAAGATTGGAATTGGTTGTTGGACAAAGTCAAGAAGAAAATTGGAAAGTGGACCAACAAGTGGCTTTCTTCGGGGGTAGAATCACCTTGGTAAAATCAGTCCTTCAAGCTATTCCTATTTATGTTTCTTCCGTTTTGAATATCCCAAAGGCTGTTCTTCGAGAATTGGATCAAATCAGTCATCGTTTCCTTTGGAGTGGTACTAAGGAGAAAAGAAAATGGGCCTTGGTGAAATGGGATACTTTATGTCTTCCTAAGAGTGAAGGGGGGTTAGGATTTCGGTCTTCAATTAATAACAACAAAGCTTTAGCTGCTAAATTATATTGGAGGATGTTGCATAACCCCAATGCTCTTTGGGCCAATAATCTTCGTGCTAAATATGCTGAGAACAAAAGTCCTGAAGACCTTGTTCGCTATCAACTTCCTACCAAAGGTTCTCCCATTTTAGCAGTTCTTAAGACTGGTGAGGATTTGATAAAGAAAAAATTATTTTGGATCATTCATAATGGTCAACATGCAAATTTTTGGATAGATTCTTGGGATGGTCACAAGCCTTTGATAACTCGGTTTCTCGATTGGAGGCCTTGGATGGAGGAGCTTCACCGAGCTAATTGGATAAAGGTGGCTAATTACTGTCGGTACCATCTTGGTAATTCAAAGGTTGGTAGATATTGGATCCCTATTGAGGACTGGCCTATTCAAATCCTAGAAAGGCAAAGACAAGATATCCAAGGCATCCTTCATATGAGATCCCTCTCTTGGTCCCATGAAAAAGATTGTTTTGGATGGAACAACACTACTAAGGGTGAGTATTCGGTTGCTCAAGGTTATTTGACCTTATGCCATAATAATCCCAACCATTCTTCGAACATATTTTCTCAATTGTGGGCTCAAAATATCTGGCCTAAGGTGAGGTTCTTTAATTGGCTTTTATTGCATCGTAGGGTGCTTACTTGGTGAGCAACTTATGAAGCGTGGTTTTCATGGCCCTTTTAGATGTGAAATGTGTGAAGAGAATGTAGAAAATATCAACCATATTTTTATTGAGTGTACTTTAGCCTCCGAGCTATGGAGGAGAATGGCAACTTTACTTGGCTTACAGTGGTCCAATTTTTTCACTTTTGAACAACTTTGGAGGGATTGGCCTAATCAAGAGGGTGTTGATCATTTTATTAGGCAGTTAGTTTGGATGGGTTCTACCATTCTTCTTTGGAATATTTGGAATGAAAGGAACAGCCAAATTTTTAATCAAGATAGGAAGGATATTCACTATATTTGGCAAAATACCATAGCCAACTTAGTTGAATCAGTCCATCAACTCCTTAATCACCCCCAAAACTCCCACCAAAGATGGGATCAAGTGATGCAAAGATTGAAGATTAAACCTTCTAAGGGCAACCAACTTAAAGGGAATGTGAGTATTAGTAAGATGGATAGGACTAGAAATTGGCAACCTCCTCCTAAGGATTTTGGAAAAGTCAATACGATGGAGCCTCTAGAGGGAACCCTGGAAAAGCCGGTGTGGGAGGAATTGGTAGACTTTCAGATGGCTCCCTGGTTTTTACTTTTGCTTGAGAATTTGGGTATTCTTTCCAATAACCTTGTTGAGGGGTATGGTATCCTTAGAGGCCTTCAGGAGGCTACTAAGGTTGGATGGGAAAAGGTGTTAGTTGAGTCGAACTCTCAACTTATGATTAATCTCTTGAAGACTCCTTCTAAGAATCATAAGGTGGATTGGAGAATAAAAAGAATTATTGAGAAGATTCGAGTTAATCCGGATGGGATTTTTGAAAGTTGATTACAATCATGTGGTCGAGAGATCAAAACAAGAGTGTTGATGCTTTAGCTAATTGGGCTTTGGACAAAGGTGATCTTACTTGTTATGGCCACCCTCCTATATGGTGGGCTTCTCAAATTAGGGAAGCTCTTCTTTCTATCATTTCTTTGGATGGCTCCAGTTCGAAGGTACCTAGTTTCTTCTTGTTTTTTTTTTTTGTTTCTCTTTGGTTCATTCAGTTTTTTTAGTTCCCTAGCTCATTCTATTCTTTATTTTGTTTCCTCTGTTGATTCTTGCATTAATAGTCTTCTGGTCTAGATAGGTCATTGTTTTGTTCATTTTTTTTTCTTTTGTCTTCTTTGTTTTTTTGTTTAGTTTTTTAAGGTGGGTGGGTTCTTTTGTTTTGTTTTGTTTTTGTGTTCTTTGTGTTGTTTTTTGTTGTTCTTGTGTTTTTGTTGTTTTGTTTTTTTTTATGTTTTTTGTTATTGTTCTTGTGTTTTTTTCGTTCTTGTTCTTGGGTTTCTCTTTGTTTGTGTTATTTCATTTTTTTATGTGTGAGTGTTTTCTATGTTTTTTGTTTTTGTTTATTGTCTGTTGTTGGTTGTTTTTATTTTTATTTTATTTATTTTATTTTTTAGGTTTTGGTTGTGTTTATTTTTCATGTTTTTTTGGGTTATGTCTTTGTAGTGTTCTGTTGTTTTTGTCTTGTTTGTGTTTTGTTATGTGGTTCTTGTGTTTTTCTATGTGGTTTGTGTTGTGGTTTCTTTTATCTTATTGTGCGTGTTTGGTTGTGCTTTTGGTTTTGACACACTCAAGGAGCATGTTTTTTATTTTATTTTATTATTTTTGTTGTTATTTACTTTTTTTTAATTTGGTTTTGTGTGTTTGTTTGCTCCTTGAGTATGTCAAAGGTGGTAGGCCAGGTCCGAGTCCTGGGCATTTTTGGTGGAATGGATACCCCTGCCTCCTTGGGTCTTACCGAAAGTGGCATCCCTTTTGGGATGTTTTCCACAAAAAAAAAAAAAAAATAAGTACTAGAAATACCTTAGTGATTTGCAAGTAATTGTTAACAAGGGGTCTGTGTTGGTTTATTTTATTATGATATACTAATGATTGTTCATGAAACTTAAAGAAAGCGACTCTAAATGTGATTGAATTCCTCTAATTATTGCTTGATGATTGAAAATGAAATAAATATGCATTGTTAAATATAAAATGTGATGACCCTAAAATATCATTAGAAATTATCCCTCTTTAATGAAATCATAATTTTATAAAGAAGAAATAATTTAATGCGTTAAAACAATAGCCTTTGGTATAATGTATAAATTACCTCTCTTTAATGAAATCAGAATTTTCATAAAGAGAAGCCAATTTATTGATTTAAAAATGATGGCCAATGGAATACCGTATTAACTACCCCTTTTAATGAAATTGTATTTTTTTATAAATGGAATTTCATTTATTGTCTGTGAATACAAGTGCAAAGCCTGAAAATTGATTTACCTTCAAAATATGAAAAAAATGTGAAATTCTAAAATTATAAAAATCCTTATAAAACAACAATTTTAAATAATTTTTATAAATTCAAAATGTCTTCAGAATGAAATCAAAATTGTTTTGGATGAAATATTGAAAATCATTCTTCACACCCATGCATTTATTTGTGAAATTTTAAGTTGTTTTTTATTTTTATTTTAGTCGTCGAAGTGTAAAAAATTTGTAAAAGGAAGGGTTAGAAAAATAAAAATAAAATTTTGGAAAATGGACCTGAAATAAAAAAAATTAAAACACACTACAGTCAATATGATTTCGCCCTACATCATTGTAGCTCTTTTCGATAGCTTTTTGAAAATATGCACTAATACTCAATCCGAGCAACGAGTGAGGAGTTATGACCCCAGGAAGTTTTACCCCCAAAATTTAAATTTCAAATGAATTATCCTAGGCGGGAAAAGGGAAAACAGGGTATTATAGGATAATTTCAAAATTTTAAAGGGGGATCTTTGTAACTATTTTTTTTTGAACAGTTATACAAGAAATATTTGGGGCTGCTATTGCATTTCTCTTTTTTTCAGTAGATTGTTTGTGTCTTGTTGATTCAGTACTGCTTCACTTCTTGATGTTAGATAAGTTAGGCATGTTAATTTTTCTAAAATTATTCCAAAATAGTGAAGTCCAAGGATAAAAGAAAAAAATGGATATAATTTGAGATGTCAATAAGATTTGAAAGCTTGTAGGTACCAAATTATTGGTATGATTGACTAGCAAAAACAACCATTTGTAGACCCTTGTTCAATTTATAGAATCTACCAATATAGAACAAGGATAAAAAATAGCAAAATCTATTAACTCCCTCAATTAGGAGTGAAATGATTCAACTTCTTGTCTTCTTATTTTTTGAAGAAGATAAAAGGTCAAAGCAAATATTGAACTAACTAGAGCAAGTAGCCAAAAAACAAAGAGGTCCCTCTTAGGTATGATGCTTCCATTATTTCACCAATATAAACTCACCACACCATATTCCTCTCCCATATCTATCCATTCCTCCATGAGCACTTTACCTCTCCAAATATAATTTACACTCCTTTCCATCCATGCTTATCGTTTATCTTTTTACACCATTAGTATTTTATTTTTACCCATTCTATTGTATCAAATAGCATGTGCCCCACTCCCCATTAATTTTTCATGAATCCCTAGCCCAATAGAAAGGATAACTAAATTCTTCCTTTACAATCAACTGAAGACATTCTACACAAGTGGTAAGTCATACAAAAAGATATATGAGTACCTTAGCTATGAAAGTAGATGCCAACTACTATCACAAGAATAATAGCACTGGTAAGAAATACGACCAAATGATGTCATGACACATGTGAAATGATATTGCTTGAGAGGATCAATGGCAACTAACATCAATCAATGAAGGTTGAACATGTAGAAGGGATACTTTATGTCTTCCTAAGAATGAAGGGGGGTTAGGATTTCGGTCTTCTATTAATAACAACAAAGCTTTAGCTCCTAAATTATATTGGAGGATGTTGCATAACCCCAATATTCTTTGGGCCAATAATCTTCATGCTAAATATGCTAAGAACAAAAGTCCTGAAGACCTTGTTCGCTATCAACTTCCTACCAAAGGTTCTCCCATTTTAGCAGTTCTTAATACTGGTGAGGATTTGATAAAGAAAATTTTATTTTGGATCATTCATAATGGTCAACAAGAAAAATTTTGGACAGATTCTTGGGATGGTCAAAAGCCTTTGATAACTCAGTTTCCCGATTGGAGGCCTTGGATGGAGGAGCTTCATCGAGCTAACTGGATAAAGGTGGCTAATTATTGTCGGTACCATACTGGTAATTCAAAGGTTGGTAGATATTGGATCCCTATTGAGGACTGGCCTATTCAAATCCCCGAAAAGGCAAAGACAAGATATCCAAGGCATCCTTCATATGAGATCCCTCTCTTGGTCCCATGAAAAAGATTGTTTTGGATGGACAAACACTACTAAGGGTGAGTATTCAGTTGCTCAAGGTTATTTGACCTTATGCCATAATACTCCCAACCATTCTTCTAACATATTTTCTCGATTGTGGGCTTAAAATATCTGGCCTAAGGTGATGTTCTTTAATTGGCTTTTATTGCATCGTAGGGTGCTTACTGGTGAGCAACTTATAAAGCATGGTTTTCATGGCCCTTTCAGATGTGAAATGTGTGAAGAGAATGTAGAAAATCTCAACCATATTTTTATTGAGTGTACTTTAGCCTCTGAGCTATGGAGGAGAATGGCCACTTTACTTGGCTTACAGTGGTCCAATTTTTTTACTTTTGAACACCTTTGGAGGGATTGGCCTAATCAAGAGGGTGTTGATAATTTTATTAGGCAGTTAGTTTGGATGGGTTCTACCATTATTCTTTGGAATATTTGGAATGAAAGGAACAACCAAATTTTTAATCAAGATAGGAAGGATATTCACTATATTTGGCAAAATACCATAGCCAACTTAGTTGAATCAGTCCATCAACTCCTTAATCACCCCAAAAACTCCCACCAAATATGGGATCAAGTGATGCAAATATTGAAGATTAAATATTCTAAGGGTAACCAACTTAAAGGGAATGTGAGTATTAGTAAGATGGATAGGACAAGAAATTGGCAACCTTCTCCTAAGGATTTTGGAAAATTCAATACTGATGGAGCCTCTAGAGGGAACCTTGGAAAAGCCAGTGTGGGAGGAATTGATAGACTTTCAGACGGCTCCCTGATTTTTAATTTTGCTGAGAATTTGGGTATTCTTTCCAATAATCTTGTTGAGGGGTATGGTATCCTTAGAGGCCTTCGGGAGGCTACTAAGGTTGGATGGGAAAATGTGTTAGTTGAGTCTGACTCTCAACTTATGATTAATCTCTTGAAGACTCCTTCTAAGAATCATAAGGTGGATTGGAGAATAAAAAGAATTATTGAGAAGATTCAATTAATCCAGATGGGATTTTTGAAATTTGATTACAATCATGTGGTCAGAGATCAAAACAAGAGTGTTTATGCTTTAGCTAATTGGGCTTTGGACAAAGGTGATCTTACTTGTTATGGCCACCCTCCTAGATGGTGGGCTTCTCAAATTAGGGAAGCTCTTATTTCCATCATTTCTTTAGATGGCTCCAGTTCTGAAGGTACCTAGTTTCTTCTTGCTTTTTTTTTTTTTTTTTTTTGCTTCTCTTTGGTTCATTTAGTTTTTTTTTAGTTCCCTAGCTCATTCTATTCATTCTTTTGTTTTCTCTGTTGATTCTTGCCTTAATAGTCTTCTGGTCTAGATAGGTCATTGTTATGTTCAATTTCTTTTTTCTTTTTTCTTTTTTTTTTTAGTTTTTTTAGGTGGGTGGTTTCTTTTGTTTTTTTTGTTTTTGTGTTCTTTGTGTTGTTTTTTGTTGTTCTTGTGTTTTTGTTGTTTTGTGTTTTTTTTTTTATGTTTTTTGTTATTGTTCTTGTGTTTTTTTCATTCCTGTTCTTGGGTTTCTCTTTGTTTGTGTTAATTCATATTTTTATGTGTGAGTGTTTTCTATGTTTCTTTGTTTTTGTTTATTGTATGTTGTTGGTTGTTTTTTATTTTTATTTTTATTTTATTTTTTTAATTTTTTAGGTTTTGGTTGTGTTTATTTTTCATGTTTTTTTTTGGGTTATGTCTTTGTAGTGTTCTGTTGTTTTTGTCTTGTTTATGTTTTGTTATGTGGTTCTTGTGTTTTTCTATGTGGTTCATGTTGTGATTCTTTTATATTACTGTGTGTGTTTGGTTGTGCTTTTGTTTTTCACACACTCAAGGAGCATGTTTTTTATTTTATTTTATTATTTTTGTTGTTATTTACTTATTTATTTACTTATTTTTAAATTGGTTTTGTGTGTTTTTTTTCTCCTTGAGTATGTCAAAGGTGGTAGACCAGGTCTGAGTTGTGGGCATTTTTGGCAGAATGGATACCCCTGCCTCCTTGGGTCTTACCCGAAAGTGGCATCCCTTTTGGGATGTTTTCCATAAATAAAAAAAAGAAGGTTGAACATGTAGACAACATCATAAGCTATTAGTCATACACCATGATAGATGGATAATTAAAGTAATCTTGAGTTGTAACAGAATAGTATCCATCATGGTAAGATATAATTGGTTGAATGTAAAAGGAAGGTAACGAGCTAAATCTTCACATAAGGAATAGGATCCGTTAAAGGAATATCTATTTGTTGAGTGGTAATTTTTCCCAATTACAAAACCACACTCACCCTTAGCATTTTGATCACAAAAGCCTCTCTTGCAAAGAAGTTAAAAACAAAAAAAAACTTCTCCAGGGTTCCACTATATAAGCATTGCACGTGTATTAGTAATCTTTGTAAATATGTGTTAAATAAGTGTTAGGATACCTTAGTGATTTGCAAGTAACTGTTAACAAGGGGTCTATGTTGGTTTATTTTATTATGCTATACTAATGATTGTTCATGAAACTTAAAGAAAGCGACTATAAATGTGATTGAGTTCCTCTTATTTCTTGATGAGTGAAAATGAAATAAATATGCTTTTCTAAATATAAAATGTTATGACCTTAAAATGTCATTAGAAATTATCCCTCTTTAATTAAATCATAATTTTCATAAAGAAGAAATAATTTAATGCTTTAAAACAATAGCCTTTGGTATAAGGTGTAAATTACCTCTCTTTAATGAAATCAGATTTTTCATAAAGAGAAGCCAATTTATTGCTCTAAAAATAATGGCCAATGTAATTTCGTATGAACTACCCCACTTTAATAAAATTGTAATTTTTATAAAGGGAAGTTCATTTATTGTTTTTTAATGCAAATGCAAAGCTTGAAAATCGATTTACCTTCAAAATATGAAAAAAATGTGAAATTCTGAAATTATAAAAATCCTTATAAAACAATAACTTTAAATAATTTTTATAAATTTGAAATGACTTCAAAATGAGATCAAAATTATTTTGGATGAAATATTGAAGCTCATTCTTCACACCCATGCATTTATTTATGAAATTTTAATTTTAGTCGTCGAAGTTTAAAAAAAATCTACAAAAGGAAGGGTTAGAAAAATAAAAATAAAAATTTTAGAAAATGGTCTAGAAAGTCAAAAATGTTAAAACACACTATAGTCAATATGATTCCACCCTACATCATTGTAGCTTTTTTCGAGAGCTCTCTGAAAATATGCACTAATAGTCAATTCGAGCAACGAGCGAGGAGTTATGACCCCGGGAAGTTTTACCCCCAAAATTCAAAATTCAAATGAATTTTCCTTGGCGGGAAAAGGAAAAACAAGGTATTATAGTGAAATTTTGAAATTGTAATGGGGAGTCTCTATAACTGCATTTTTTTTTGGGAACAATGATACAAGAAAGCTTTGGGGCTCATATTCTATTTCTCTTTTTTAGTAGATTGTTTGTGTCTTGTTGATTCAGTATTGCTTCACTTCTTGATGTTAGCTAAAGTAGGCATGTTAATTATTCCAAAATTATTCCAAAAGAGTGCATATTTTTGGAAAGCTCTCGAAAAGAGCTACAACAACATAGGATGGCATCATATTGACTGTAGTGTGTTTTAACATTTTCGACTTTTTGATCCATTTTCCAAAATTTTATTTTTATTTTTCTAACCCTTCCTTTTTGCAGATTTTTTTAAACTTCGACAACTAAAATAAAAATTAAAATTTAAAATTTAAAATTTCATAAATAAATGCATGGGTGTGAAGAATGAGATTCAATCTTTCATCCGAAACAATTTTGATCTCATTCTGAAGTCATTTCAAATTTATAAAAAATATTTAAAGTTGTTGTTTTAAAAGGATTTTTATAATTTCATAATTTTACATTTTTTTCATATTTTGAAGGTAAATTGATTTTCAGGCTTTGCATACCCCATCATTTTCATCTTGGTCTTCCCCTCTTCTCTAGCATTTTTTTGAGAACATGTGGAACAGTGTCATCAAAATACTTCATAAAAATATTGTCAGGTGGAAAGGGGCCCTTATCAGTCAAGCATCCAAAGCCACTCTAGTTTAGGCTTGTATTCAAAGCATCCCAATATTATTCATGTTTATTTTCAAGGCACCAACTTCCATCTATCAAACAAGAGCAAATTCAAAAAATATTCTTGTGGTTAGAGCTCGATAATCGAAGACGTTTTCCATTAGTAGCTTCGGATAAAATCTACTTTAAGAAACATCAAGGTGCTCTAGGTTTTAGGAAGGTAAGTAAAATGAACGTGACCCTCATAGCCAATAAACACTAGAGAATCCTCACCAATGAGAAGTTAGCATGGGTTGACATCATCAAAAGAAAATATATTTAGCATAACAAACTTTTGGATATTGGGCCCCTCCTAGGTGGATCCACATTCTATAACTTTGTCATTAAAGCTAGATTCATTATAATAAAATATCTCAAATGGAGTTTAGGCAATGAGAGCAACATCAATTTTTGGTAGGATCCCTAGCTAACAAATCATCCCTTGATTGATGACCCTAATATGGACATTATAAAGCCCTTCAAATACCATATCTTTGGGGATAAATTTTACAATTTTATCAATTTCATTCATCAAATAAGGGTTTGGAAAATCATCCCCCTAAGAAATTTGAATGTTGATCAATTTGGTGCTGCTAGGACCTTGTCAGACCTTCTAAGAAATTGTGTCATTCCCAATGTTAAATCCAAAGATACTCCTTTTTGGAAAGCCTATAAAAATGGAAAATTCTTAATTAAGTTTGTCTACTATCTCTTTGATGGTCCTTTTGATAAATCATTCCTTGCCAAACTCATTTAGCTAAAGTACCTCATTCCCAAAATTATTTTTTCCTTTTGTCTCATGGTCCAAAATTAAAATTTTGACCATTGATAATCTCCTAACTAAAGGTATGACCATACCAAACCACTATTACCTATGTTATTCTAGATAGGAATCCTTGCACCACCTTTTCCTTGAATGTCCATTCTTCATTAGCGTCTTGTGCCTCATTTTCAAGATGTTCAACATAGCTTGGATTCAACCCAGCACTATCTTGGAGTTATGTATCTAATGGCCTAATCCCTTCTTGAATTCCTACCTCAAATATTTATGATCCTTATTCATTTGGAAATTCTAGAAAGAAATAAATTCTAGAGCATTTTCCAACATCTCTAGGGATCCCCTCTCAATTAAAAACCATGTGCTCTCTACTACCATTGAAAACTTAAATTTGGTACCCTCTTTTGAGTCCCCTGGATCAAGATTAAAGTCTAGGATGGTTTTTGTTCATCCTTTAACTATCTATTTCTTGTCCTTCCATACCTCCTATTAATAGAGCTATTATCAAGTGGTCTTCACCCCCTATTGGCTATATTAATATCAACTTTGATGGAGCATCCAAAGGAAACCCTAGAAAAGCTAGAGCCAGAGGCATCTTCAAATATGATCACAGGATAATAATTCTTGCATATGTAGAAAATTTTGTCATCTAAATAAATCATGTAGTTCAAGCCAGAGCTCTATATCAAGGGTTATATTTCCTGGATGATCTCTAGCCCAAAAAAATCATCATTGAAGGAGATTCTATTAACATCATTAACTACCTCAAAGAAAATCAGAGGGTAGCTTAAAATGTTTACAACCTCATTGAATAATCCAAGAGGTACCTCCATAATCATAACAATATCAACATCCAACATGTGTATAGGGAAGGCAATAGATCTATTGACATCTTGGCTAACAACTTCCTTCAATACCTCTATGATCCCACACATCTGGACTTGTTTC